>PVLC010021554.1:0-15293 GCA_004027655.1 Graphiurus murinus
TCCTCAGAGATAGCCACAGTTCAGATTCTTCAGATTAGTCTTCTATTCAAACTGTATAATGTATATAATACATGTCTTTTTTTTTTTTTTTTTTTTTGTAGTACTAGGGATGTAACCTAGGGGCATTCTACCTCCGAGCTATACCCCCAGTCCTATTTTTTATTCTTTATTTTGAAACAGGGTCTCACTAAGTTGCAGAGAGCCTCACTAGGTAGCTGAGGCTAGCCGCAAACCCGGATCCTCCAGTCTCAGCCTCCCAAGTACTGGGATTACAAGCATGCGCCACCACACCCGGCTTTACATGTTGTTTAATAATGATGGAGTCGTTATCATTCTGTTCTGCAGCTTTAAAAAGATTGTCTAAAATAATGATACATAGCTTTTTGTGTGTGTGTGTGGTACTGGGGATTGAACCCAGGGGCATTCTACCTCCAAGATATACCCCCAGCCCTATTTTTTATTCTTTATTTTGAAACCAGGTCTCACTAAATTGTGGAGTGCCTCACTAGGTAGCTGAGACTGGCGGAGAACCCAGATCCTCCCGTCTCAGCCTCCCAAATGCTGGTATTACAGGCGTGTGCCACCACGCCTGGCTTATACATAGCATTTTTATTTTATCTTATTTTATTTTATTTTTATTTTTTTTGCGGTACTGGGGATTGAACTCAGGGGCATTCTACCTCCGAGCTATACCCCCCAGCCCTATTTTTTTATTCTTTATTTTGAAACTGAGTCTCACTAAATTGCGGAGTGCCTCACTAGGTAGCTGAGGCTGGCCGCGAACCCGGATCCTCTGGTCTCAGCCTCCCGAATGCTGGAATTACAAGCGTGGGCCAGCACGCCCGGCACATAGCATTTTTAAGTATGCTTTTATTGGTGTATTATGGTCTCAAATCATGTTGACAATGACATACCTGCACACAGCACTTAGTGCCCCTCTTGGCTGCCTCTTCCCCATTTCTCCCCTTCCCGATACAGAGTCTGAGATTGACATTGGTATTTTCACACATGTACATATAGCCGATGACAGTAATGCCTTCAATGAACCTCACTGTTCCCTTTCCCCTTCCCTTAGACCACCTCCCTGGTTCCCCTGAGGTTTTCCTGTATTATCTGGAGTCCCTCTGGTATCCTAATTACTCCCTAGCTTCCACAATATATAGCATTTTTGAAAGGAAGTCAAAATATGATAAAAAATTTTTATCAATTTAAATGACATTCATCTTATTGTTTGGTGATAATATAGTTGGTAAAATGCAAATGTAGCTGAGCATGGTGGCGCATGCTTGTAATCCCAGCATTTGGGAGGCTGAGACCGGAGGATCAGGGTTCACGGCCAGCCTTAGCTACTTAGTGAGGCACTCCGCAACTTAGTGAGAATCTGTTTCAAAATAAAAGAATAAAAAAATAGGGCTGGGGGTACAGCTCAGTAGAATGCCCGTGGGTTCAATTCCCAGTACTGCAAAAAATAAATAAATAAAAATAAAATGCAAATGTATTTGTAATGTACATTCAGGTTATGATATGAAAATAGCTGAACAAAAGCCTGGTGTGGTGGCGCACGTTTGTAATCCCAGCATTCTACGTGTAATCCCATGTTTGTAATCCGGAGGCTGAGACCGGAGGATCCGGGTTCACGGCCAGCCTCAGCTATCCTAGTGAGGCACTCCGAAACTTACTAAGACCCTGTTTCAAAATAAAGAATAAAAAATAGGGCTGGGGGTATAGCTCGGAGGTAGAATGCCCCTGAGTTCACTCCCCAATACCAGAAAAAAAAAAACAAAAAAACAAAAAAACAAAAAAAACTGAATGATCCAATTTTTTCTAGTATTAATGTATACATTAAGTATAATTCTGTGTTATATGTGTTTCTTTCAGGGCTAGTGGTTGGATTTATCCTAACGATTGCAAATTTCAGCTTTTTTACCTCTTTGCTGATGTTTTTCCTTTCTTCTTCAAAACTCACTAAATGGAAAGGAGAAACAAAGAAGCGTCTAGATTCAGAATATAAGGAAGGTAAAATTAATTATGTTCAACATTACCGAAAATAATAAACTTTGCTTCATCCTAACATAAGCTTTAAATCAGAAGATGTAATTTAGATTGTCAACAGATTAATTTTGAGAATTACTTTAGTAGCCTAATTTAGTTTACCACTTATCTTACTCAATTAGAAGTAACAGCACAATTTTAGAAGCACTAGAGTCCATCATTCATTATTCTAGATTTATTATTATTCTAGAATAGTTTATTAGTCAGTATAAAATGTGGGCAAAGGTGTCATACCATTTTTGGACTTCTTAAAAAAAAACGTTTAGCCATTTTCCTTTTCTTAAACTTTAAAATGTAAGGTCTTATAACTGCATGATTTTCCTTCTGAGGAGAAAATATTTCTTGTACTTTTCCTCTATTTGTTTCCAGGAGGGCAAAGGAATTGGATTCAGGTATTCTGTAATGGAGCTGTGCCCACAGAGTTGGCCCTGCTGTACATGATAGAAAATGGCCCTGGGGAAATGCCAATCGATTTTTCCAAGCAGTACACTGCTTCCTGGATGTGTTTATCTCTCTTGGCTGCACTGGCTTGTTCTGCTGGAGACACCTGGGCTTCAGAAGTTGGCACGGTTCTGAGTAAAAGTCCGCCAAGGCTAATAACAACCTGGGAGAAAGTTCCAGTTGGTGAGTCTTGATTTGAGTTTCCTAGAAAAGCAGACAAAAAAGAGCCTTTCAAGAATTTTATTCAAGCCGGGCATGGGTGGCATATGCTTGTAATCCCAGCATTTGGGAGGCTGAGACTGGAGGATCTGTGTTCTCGGCCAGCCTCAACGACTTCGTGAGGCTCTCAGCAACTTAGTGAGACCCTGTTTCAAAATAAAGAATAAAAATCTAGGGCTGGGGGTGTAACTCGGAGGTAGAATGCCCCCAGGTTCCATCTCCAGTACCACACAAAAAAAGAATTTTATTCAGTTTCTTTAATTGGAAAACTGTAGCTGGGCGTGGTGGCTCATGCCTATAATACCAGTGCTTGGAGGCTGAGACAGGAGGATTGCAAACTCGTGGCCAGCCTTAGAAACTTAGTGAGGCTCTCTGCAACTTAGTGAGACCTTGTTTCAAAATAAGAAATAAACTGGGGGTGATGGCGCACGCTTGTAATCCCAGTACTTGAGAGGCTGAGACAGGAGGATTACAGGTTTGCAGCCAGCCTCAGCTATTTATGCCCTCTGCAACTTAGTGAGACCCTTTTTCAAAGTAAAGAATAAAAAATAGGGCCGAGGGTGTAGCTTGGAGTTAGAATGCCCCTGGTTCAATCCCCAGTACCACAAAAAAAGGAAAAAAAAAAAAGAAATAAGATAGATCTGGAGGAGTAGTTCAGAGGTAAAATGCTCTAGTACTAAGGGAGGAAGGAAGTCTTAACTAGATAGGTACCAAAATTTTTGCTTTCCTTGATGTTCTTTGTTTGCTGATTATTAAGCAGATGAATTTGTTTATGTTTTTTCTTAGGGACCAACGGAGGGATCACAGTGGTGGGACTTGCTTCCAGTCTCCTTGGTGGTACTTTTGTGGGCATTGCTTACTTCCTCACACAGTTGGTTTTTGTGAATGATTTAGACATTTCTGCTCCCCAGTGGCCCATTATTGTATTTGGGGGTCTAGCTGGATTACTAGGATCAATTGTGGACTCATATTTAGGGGCAACGATGCAGTTTACTGGTAAGACCAATACTTTATTACAATTTACTGTTTTTGTTTTTGTTTTTTTAAGAAATAGGGAAGAAATTCAGATTTTTTAAAAAGATGTAAAAGTGAAAATAAACCCAAAGCACAGGAAATTGAAGGAGAAGAAATGACAGAGCAATCTCTTAACACAGTTTTGGTTTTCTTATTCTGTTGTGTTAAATTAATTGAAGGAGAATTAGTTCTGCAGAGCAATGATTAGATAGGATTCAATAGTGCAGAGAACAGATGCTTTTGATTATGAGCCATCACCTAATCCCAGGAAATCAGGATATTTGGGATCAGGTGTTTTAATGCATCTCCTTCCATTTGCTTTCTCCAGGTTCATTTGAAAGATAATTATAGATAATTATCATACTAATCTGACTACATGCACATGACATGCACATGACCTACCTTCCTACTGTGATATCATGCTTGTCCTCACCAGTGAGTTGTTTTGTTTGCTTGTTTGGGGGTGTTTTGGTTTTTGTTTTGTGTGTATGGTACTGAGGATTGAACCCAGAGGCATTCTACCTCTGAGCTACACTCCCAGTCCTTTTTACTTTTACTTTTACTTTTTCTTTCAAAACAAGTTCTCACTAGGTTGCAGAGAGTTTCATGTTGCTAAGGCTGACCTTGATCCTTCAGTCCTCCTATCTCAGCCTTCCAAGTACTGGGATTACAGGCACGTGCCACCACGCCTAGGTCTTAGAAATACGTTTTGGGTTTGTTTGTTGTTTGCTTGCTTGCTTGCTTGCTTGTTTGTTTGTTGAGATAGGGTCTTATAATGTTGTCCAGGATGGGTTTGACCTCTGGACTCAAGCAGTCCTCCAGACTCAGCCTCCCAAGTAGATGGGACTACAGGTACATGCCAGCACTCCTGACTCTTACCGTTTTGTTTTTACCCTACTCAAGATGAACAAGAGGGTCAGTTTTCCTCAAAATTTTCTGTGTTTTGCTTCTGAGACTGTCCTGTCCTATCAGTGTACTGGCATATGTTAGGTGTGTATTTGCTGTATACCCTGAAGATCATGTTTTGCCCTTTGATTGACATCTTCTTTGAGGCTAGGAGGCTAGAGAAGGACCCCTGAGTTTAGTCCTGCCTTGCTGTTCAAATCCCAAGATAATCTACTTATCCTTCCACTCCCCTGTCCACCTGTCAAAATGTTGCTTAGTATCATTAGTTTCATCTAAATGCTAAGGAAGAAGCAATCTGGTTTTAATTCACACTACAGGGTCAATGACTACACACACAAACAGTATTTTTATTTATTTTCTCATTCATTCATTCATTTATTGTACTGAGGATTGAACCCAGAGGCATTCTACCTCTGAGCTACATCCCCAGCCCAATTTTGTTTCTTATTTGGAAACAGGGTCTCACTAAATTGCTGAGAGCCTCTCTAAGTTGCTGAGGCTGGCTTCGAACCTACAGTCCTCCTGTCTCAGCCTCCCAGGTACTGGGATTATAAGCATGTACCACCATGCCCAGCTTAGTTTATATTTTGAAACAAAGTCTAACTAGGTTGGTGAGGCTGGCCTTGAACCTGCAATCCTCCTGTTTCTGCTTCCTAAGTACTGGGATTACAGGTGTGGAATGCCATACCCAGCTCTTACTTATGTTTTATTGGTGCATTGTAATCATACATCATGATGAAGTTCAGAGCAATAGAGACATGGACACAACATTTGGGGAGCATCCTCCAGCTCCCATCCTGCTCCCTTCTCTCCAAACACGATATTGAGGTTGGCACTGACAATTTTGTATATGTACATCATATCCATTAAAGTGTTTCCTTCATCAAATCTCCCTCTCTCTACCCACCCACCTCCCTCCCAGGCCCCCTTCATCACTCTACTAGAAGTTCTCCTCCCTTGTCTGGAGTCCCTTTCATTTATTTTTTTATTTTTGCGGTACTGGGGATTGAACTCAAGGGCATTCTACCTCCAAGTTATACCCCCCAGCCCTATTTTTTATTCTTTATTTTGAAACCGAGTCTCACTAAGTTGTGGAGTTCCTCACTAGGTAGCTGAGGCTGGCCACGAACCCAGATCCTCTGGTCTCAGCCTCCCGAATGCTGGGATTAGAAGCGTGCGCCACCACGCCCGGCTTGGAGTCCCTTTCATATCCCAGTTTCTCCCTTGCATCCACATATGAGGAAAAACATCTGACCTTTCACTTTTTATGACTGATTAATCTTACTTAGCATAACATTCTCTAGTTCCATCCATTTTCCTTCAAATGACATAATTTTGTGCTTTTTTTTTTTATGACTGAGTAGAATTCCATTGTGTTTATATCCCATAATTTTATAATCCATTCATCTCTTGATGGATACCTGGGCTAGTATCCATCAAAATATTGTGAATTGTGCTGCTATAAACATAGATGTTCATGCATTACTATAATAGTCTGGTTTTGATTCCTTTGGGAAGATACCCAGGAGTGGTATAGCTGGGTCATATGGTAGTTCCAGCCCCAGTCTTCTGATCTCCAAAGTGGCTGCCCTAATTTGCAGTCTCACAAACAATGTATCAAAGTCCCTATTTTCCCCACATCCTCGGCAGTATTTATTTTTATTTTTGATGATTTCCATTCTTTTAGGGGTTAACTGAAATCTCAGTGTAGTTTTGATTTACATCTCTCTGATTGCTAATAATGTTGGATTTTTTCATGTATTTATTGGCCCTATGTATTTCTTCTTTTGTGAAGTGTTTATTTAGTTCACTTGCCTGTGTGTGTGTGTGTGTGTGTGTGTGTTACTGAGGATTGAACCCAGGAGCATTTTACCTCTGAGCTATACCGCCAGTCATATTTCATTTTTTTTTTTTTTTTTTCGGTACTAGGGATTGAACTCAGGGGCATTCTACCTCCGAGCTACACCCCCGGCCCTATTTTTTATTCTTTATTTTGAAACCGGGTCTCACTAAGTTGCGAGATGCCTCACTAGGTAGCTGAGGCTGGCCGCGAACCCGGATCCTCCGGTCTCAGCCTCCCGAATGCTGGGATTACAAGCGTGTGCCACCACCCCCGGCTTCATATTTCATTTTTTATTTTGAAACAAGGTCTCACTAAGTTGTGAAGGGCCTTGCCAAGTTGCTGAGGCTGGCCGCGAACCTGCGATCATCCTATCTCAGCTTCCCAAGTACTGGGATTACAGGCATGCACCACCACAGCCAACTCACTTGCCAGTTTTTTGGGTTATTTGGTTTTTTAGCATTATGTTTGTTTGTTTCTTTCTCTTTTTTTTATTTGGCGGTACTGGGGATTGAATCCGGGGGCATTCTACCTCTGAGCTACACCCCCAGCCATATTTTTTTTTTCCTTATTTTTATTTTGAAACAGGTTCTCACTTAAGTTGTGGAGGGCCTCACTTAAGTAACTGAGGCTGGCCGTGATCCTCCTGTTTCAGCCTCTCAAGTACTGGGATTACAAACATGCACCACTGCACCCGGCTAGCATTATGTTTCTTAAGTTCATTTTATATTCTAGATATTAGTCCTCAATCAGAGGAGTAACTGGCAAAGATCTTCTCCCATTCTATCACCTCTCTTAAATGTTTTTAATAGTTTCTTTTGCTGCCTAGGTTTTTTTTTGTTTTGTTTTGTTTTGTTTGTTTGTTTTTGCGGCACTGGGAAATGAACCCAGGGGCATTCTACCTCCGAGCTACACCCCTAGTCCTATTTTTTATTCTTTATTTTGAAACAGGGTCTCACTAAGTTGCAGAGAGCCTCACTAAATAGCTGAGGCTGGCCGCAAACCCAGATCCGGCAGTCTCAGCCTCCCAAGTACTGGGGTTACAAGCGTGTGCCACCATGCCTGGCTCTGCTGCCTAGGTTTTATTCTAAATTTTATTTTATTCTAAATTCTATTTTTCTTTTTAATTCTAAGTTGGACTCTAACAGGAAACTTCTTATATTGAATAGATGAAAAAAAAAATGTGGACAGTGGGGGAGATTCATTCAGTAATTTTTTGGGGGGAGAGGGTACCAGGGATTGAACCCAGAGGCATTCTACCTCTGAACTATACCCTTAGCCCTTTTCATTTTTTAATTTGAAACAGGGTTTTGCTAAGTTACTGAGGCTGGTCTCGAACCCGTGATCCTCCTATCTCTGCCTCCCAAGTACTCTGCCACCACACCCAGCCACATTCAGTAAATCTTTGTATGCTACTGTTTTAGTCTGTTTATGCTACTATAAAAAAACAGACTGGGTAATTTATAAAGAGCACACTTTTACTTTTCATAGTTCTGAGGCCGGTACGTTCACGATCAAGACAGCAGTAGATTCATTGTCTGGTGACGGCTTGTTCTCTGCTTCCAAGATGGTGCTTTGTTGCTGTGTCGTCACATGGCAGAAGGCAAATGGGCAGAAGAGCTAGGCAACTCTGAAGCCTCATGTATGAGGGCATTAATCCCCTATGCGAGGATGGATCCACCATGACTGGATTGCTTCCCAGAAGGCCCCACCTCTTAACACTATCACATTGGGGCTTAGATTCCAATATGAATGTTGGAGGGGCACAGACATTCAAACCATAGCAGCCTCCTTTTAGCCAACACCAGGCTGCAGACACCATCCCTCCTCCCAGGGGCCTCCCAGGTTGGTCTTGGAGGGGAACCACTGGGCAGGAAGGCCCAGCCTACCAGTTTGATGCCCTCTGTGCGTGTTGTCCCTTCTCCTAAAGCAAATACAGGTATTGAGAAAACAGCATCCAGGTGTGCTGAAACCTGTTTAGAGAGGCCTTTTGTATTCTTCTATATCTCCCATCACAGAAACGATTCACTGAAGTCATTTTGTAAGTCACTGGGATCCCAATCTTTCAAAGCTGGTCTCCTTTGGAGAAAAACAAGTTTTTTAATCAGTTGATTTGGACCTCCCACCTTCTTTGCTTCTTTTCTACTGCAGGTTTGGATGAAAGCACCGGCATGGTGGTCAACAGCCCAACGAACAACACAAAGCACATAGCAGGAAAACCCATTCTCGACAACAACGCAGTAAATCTGTTTTCTTCTGTCCTTATTGCCCTCTTGCTCCCAACAGCTGCCTGGGGTTTCTGGCCCAGAGAATGAACTGTATTTCATTTCTACAGGTAGAAACTGATGAGTCCAGCTAAATTTGCAATTCTGAGTTTTATCCTAAGAATAATAATGGTAGTGTTCAAATGGAAATCTCATGTCCTCCTATATTCCATTGTGATGGAATTCCACCTTTTCCTTTCATCTGCTCCCCTTAACAGCTCATGTCTTCTTAGTGGGAAAGAAGATGGCATAGAACTTATGCATATTTTCCTTGGGCTGACTATGGCTTCTTGAACGACAGAGCTGTATTGTTCCTATATATTGCTGTGTATTTATCTGAAAGTCATGCGAATTTTATTTGTTTGAACCAGTGTAAGAACGAAGAGTGATGATATTTTAAACTGGTTTCCAGCTGTAGCAGAGAAATACTGCTATGCCAGCTACCCCAACATTTTATTTGTTTTAAATGATTGAAGCCTAAATGTTAAGTGTACTGCCTGGACATCTCCCATTGTCTTGCCAGTCACAGTTATAAAATGTCCTTAGTGAATTGTGTGGTCTACTCCACATTTTTCTTCATTACTCCAGGTTAATGATTTAAAAAAAAAAAAAAAAGGTAAATGTCTTATTCATATGCCCACTAGAATGTTTGGAAAAAAATGTTAATTTAAAACAAGATAAACTGTCTAAAAAATGTGCACTTTATTTTCAGTTGTTTTCTGAAGAGAAACTATGTTGAATTCACAATTTTTAATGCATTTTCTTCCTTTGTTTCAAATGCATATAGGAATCTAGGTTCTTGTTGGCATCCTAAACAGTTAAAGAATCACTAGAAAATTATCATAATTATTTTTTTAATTTTCTATGCTATACATGGCTGGGAAAAACTATGATTCACTGTCGTACAGTACCATTGTCTATGCTGTCCTTTACACTGCAGCCTCAATTAAAGAGAATTCTGCTTCTTAACTTTGTTCTTCACTGTGGCCTACTGTGTGCTTGAAAAGTTTTTATAAAATTCTGGCAGATTATTTTACTAAATATATCTTCAACTGTTTCTCATGTGATTTCTGTACCTTTCTTCCCTTACCCCCCTCCCTTTTTTTTTTTTTTTTTTTTTTTTTTTTTTTTTTTTTTGCGGTACTGGGGATTGAACTCAGAGGCATTCTACCTCCGAGCTACACCCCCAGCCCTATTTCTTATTCTTTATTTTGAAACCGAGTCTCACTAAGTTGCAGAGTGCCTCACTAGGTAGCTGAGGCTGGCCGCGAACCCGGATCCTCCAGTCTCAGCCTCCCGAATGTTGGGATTAACTACACTCCTTTTGAAACAAGGTCTTGCGAAGTTGCTGAGGCTGGCGTTGAACCTGTGATCCTCCTGTCCCAGCCTCCCAAGTACTGGGATTACTGGGCCACCATACCTGGCCCCCTTTTGCATTCTTAAATTGGGAAAGGACTTCATCAATAATCCATGGATTGGTGACCCTACATGATGATTCAGGAAGGAAAACAGTTCACATTCTTTTTTTTTTTTTTTTTAGTACTGGGGATTGAACTCAGGGGCATTCTACCTCCGAGCTACACCCCCATCCCTATTTTTTATTCTTTATTTGGAAACAGGGTCTCACTAAGTTGCAGAATGCCTCACTAGGTAGCTGAGGCTGGCCGAGAACCCGGATCCTCTGGTCTCAGCCTCCCAAATGCTGAGATTACAAGCGTGCGCCACCACACCCGGCTACAGTTCACATTCTTAATCTGTAAGCCATTGAACTCACTGGGTCAAAACCACTGGTTTTGAACCTTGGGTATACATTGTTAGCAACTGGACATGTTTTTAAAACATTTGTGTTCCACTCCCCATTACCTTCAGTTAAGTCACCTTCTTTGCTCATCAAAGGTTTCTCCTTCGTCTGCAGTCCCTCTAATGTCCCACTTTCTCCCTAGCTTCCACATATTAGGGAGAGCATATGATTTTTTACTTTTTGTGACCCTAATGCACATGATGTACTTTCACAAACATATCAAAATCAATCACTAAACTGAACTTGAGAAGGAGGAAGGGGGAGGGAGTGGGGCAGGAATTGGGGAAGGGTTAAATGAGAAATGTGTGCATGTATGCCTTTACCAGCTTGTACCTAACAAAGATGTATGATTACAATGCATCAATTAAAAAAAAAATTGGCTGAGAGTGTAGCTTAAAGGTAGAATGACCTGTGTTCAATCCCTAGTACTAAAAAAAAAAAATTGTGTCTGAGTACCATGCCCCCAAATGTGTGTGTGGTGTGTGTGTGTGTGTGTGTGTGTGTGTGTGTGTGTGTGGTGTGTGTGTGTGTCACTGGAGACGGAACCCAGAGGCATTTTACCTTCAAGCTACACCTTCAGCCCTTTTTTATTTATTTTTTGTTTTGTTTTGAAACAAGAGTCTCACTAGGTTGCTGAGAGTCTTGCTAAGTTGCTGAGGTTGGCCTCAAAGCTGCAATCCTCCTGTCTCAACCTCCATACTACTGGGATTACAGGCGTGCACCCCCAGGCCAACATACACTGTCTTAAAGCTGCATCACTTATCAAATCGTAACTGTGTCAGTTTTTCATGCAATCCACATATAGTTTTTTTTTTTTTTTTTTTCTTGCAGTACTAGGGATGGAACCTAGGGGCATTTTACTTCTGAGCTATACCCCCAGCCCTATTTTTTATTCTTTATTTTGGAAACAGGGTCTCACCGAGTTGCAGAGATCTTCACAAAGTTACTGAGGCTGGCCATGAACCCGGGTCCTCCGGTCTCAGTGTCCCAAGTACTGGGATTACAAGCATGCACCACCACGCCCAGCCACATACTGTTTTAAAGTATCCTTTCTTTTTTTCCTAGAGATTCATCTTCATGACATATTCTGGGACAAAAATATTTATTAGAACCAGCTTTGGTTTTGGTATAATTACTATATCAAACTATAGTTTGGAGAGATACTGCTATGCAACCCTTTATTTGAAAACTTCGGGCTAAATTTAGGAAACTAGTAGGGTCTATATAAAATATTTTATTCAAAACTACTAAAAAGATTCAGGGGGAAAACTCATTGACAAATACACTCCTATCTTTGTGGCAAATTCTTCATAGCCCCACTGAGTATGATGGCTAAAGACTATAAAGAGGCTCAGATAAGTTATGTCATGTTTTGTCACCAAGCTTAGTGGAAGAAACTTTGTTTTCATAGTTTTGGGATATGAGAATTGCAGACAAAGAATTGTGGCTTTTTGAAAATCTACGAATATTTTATGATAATACCTTCTGTAAATTTTTGGGGGGTGGCTACTGGGGTTTGAACCCAGGGGCGTTCTACTTCTGAGCTACACCCCCAGCCCTATTTTTTATTCTTTATTTTTGAAACAGGGTCTAAGTTGCAGAGGGCCTCACTGAGTAGCTGAGGCTGGCCACAAACCTGCAATCCTCCTTTCTCAAACCACCCAAGTACTGGGATCATAAGCATGTGCCACCACACCTAGCTAATTAATTCAATCTCTTTTTTGCTGGGTAAGCAATTTATGTTAAAAACACTTTTCATAGACTTCATGTAACAGTATAATAAAATATGTGCTTCCTGCCTAGACAGCATAAAAGGACACTGTTTCTTACTATACTGTAACACAGCAGAGGAAAACAAAGTATATGTGACCCAGGGCAGCTCCTGAAGGAGACCTCAGGGAGCAGCACATTGAAGATGCATCACATCACATGGGTCCACCAGGAGAGCAGAGACTTGACCCAGCAGATCATTCATTTCATCCTTAGTTTTTCTCACTTCTTAAGTTACCTTCACAGATCTCTTTCTTGCTTCTAGCTGCTGTAGATACAGGATGCTGGCTGCAGAAATGCCAGGTCTACCTCAATTAGATAAAAGTATAGTAAAGGAAAAAAAAATCATGTGAAATTAGATGTTTTAAACTTTGCTACCTACCTGCAGTATGAACAGCTGCTGTCTATTAGGCACAGTGGATGTACTGGGGCCCAACAGTCTGATCTTGATGTTTTTATCTGACAGTTCTCAGTGCCATCACAGAGAGAATGTACTATACTAGCCACCAAGTCCCAGGTGAATTATACAAGCTTTAAAATAAAAACACAGGGCTGGGAATGTAGCTCAGTAGAACAATTGCCTAGTTTGCACAAGGCCCTTGGTTCAATCGTCTATACCACATTAAATAAATTATATATATATATATATATATATATATATATATATATATATATACACACACACACACACACACACATATATATATATATATATATATATATATATATATATATATGCAGTTTAATTATTAAATCTCCTTAGGGAGTATCTATTGCTGTAACTCCAAGTGGTCCTGAATTTTTTTTTTTTTTTTTTTTTTTTTTTTTTTTGCAGTACTGGGGATTGAACCCAGGGGCATTCTACCTCTGAGCTACACTCCAGCCCTATTTTTTATTCTTTATTTTGAAACGGGGTCTCACTAAGTTGCAGAGTCTCACTACTTGCTGAGGCTGGCCACGAACCTGTGATCCTCCTGTCTCAGCCTCCCAAGTACTGGGATTACAAGCGTGCGCCACCACACCTAGCTTGGCCCTGAGTGTTTTTAAAAATATGTAGGTGTTCAATATGTGTTTGTGAATTAGGTTGTTTGACTCTAAACAGCATTTCTTTTAAGAGCCTCTAAAAGTTGATAATTAAGAACATATTCCTAGCTGGGCATAGTGGCACACAGTACTTGGGAGGCTGAGACAGGAGGATCACAGGTTCATAGCCAGCCTCAGCTACTTAGTGAGACCCTGTTTCAAAATAAAAAATAAGATAGGTCTAGGGGTGTAGCTCAGAGGTAGAATGCCCCTGGGTTCAATTCCCAGTACCACACACAAAAAAAAAGTTTGGCCAACTGAATGTCTAAGGACTGTGATGACTCTAAAATTTCTCAATCATGTGAAACTTTTAATGGTTTTGAAACTAGGGAGTGGGGAAATGGTTGTGGGAGGAGTGAAAGAGTAGCAGGTCAGGTCTGATATCTATCCTCCATGCCAGAACAAATGTCAGTCCTCTTCCACTTATCGTAACTGCCCCTTCAAAACTGATTTTGAAAGGCAGCAACCTTCTGTATGTTTAGAGTTTTCTTTTGTATTAATGTTTAATTACCTCAGTAATATACTGAATCTGTTCTTTGTGTTTTATGGTGCTAGGGATTGAACCCAGGGATATTCTACCTCTGAGCTACACCCCCAGACCTATTTATTTTTTTATGTTGATACAGGGTCAAACTAAGTTGCTGAGGGCTGTCTTTGAACCTGCGATTCTCCTGTCTCAGCCTCCCCCCAAGTACAGGATTATAGGCATGTGCCACCATATCCTGCCTGAATCTGTTCTTTTTTTTAAAAATTAGAACATTAGATATGGAGCTAAAATATTCTTTCTCTCCACTTCCCCCTCAACAACCCTGACCCCTTCCTATCTTCTCTAAGATAATTACTGAGAAATTTGAGATTTGGGATAATTTTTACATAATATTTGTTTTAGGTATATTTAACAACTTTTTTTTTAATCAATGAAATTCTTATACTTAGTACTGACTTTTTGCAGCTTCAAATCAGATGGTTATATCCAAGAAAAAATTTAGCAAAAAATTAGAAGAAAATAAATGTCAGGCACTCCGTCTGATAAGATTACATGTGTCTTTAATTTTTGTTAAAATTTTAAATATTTCAGTATATAAATTATATCTCATTAAAAGTATTTAAAATATATACACAGGAGCCGGGCGTTGTGGCACACGCTTGTAATTCCAGCATTTGGGAGGCTGAGACCGGAGGATCCGGGTTCTCGGCCAGCCTCAGCTACCTAGTGAGGCACTCTGCAACTTAGTGAGACCCTGTTTCAAAATAAAGAATAAAAAATAGGGCTGGGGGTATAGCTCAGAGGTAGAATACCTCTGGGTTCAATCCCCAATACCACACACACAAATAAATAAATAAATAAATAAATAAATAAATAAATAAAAAATATATACACAGGACTGAAGTGTAACTCAGTGGTTGAGACCTCTTGCCTGTCATACTCAAGGCCCCAGGTTTGATCCCCAGCATCACAAAATAACCCATACATGTGTATGTATACACACAAAACTAATTTTAAACACTTTTCTAAGCCAGGTATGGTGGCACATGCCTGTAATCCCAGTACTTGGGAGGCTGACACAGGAGGATCACAGGTTTGAAACCAGCCTCAGCAACTCAGTGAGGCTCATATCAACTTAGCAAGACCCTGTTTCAAAATAAAAAGGGCTGAGGGGTGTAGCTCAGAGGTAGAATGCTCTTGGGTTCACTCTCCAGTATCAAAAACATTTTTTTTCTAAAAGGCCTAGCATCAAATGTACTTCTGTGAATGAAAACCAGTTTGAAATAATCTCTGATAACTACCCCTCTTTCCCATCCACCCTCCCATTATTTTAAATGGTATTCTTTTTCTTTATAAACTTCCTTATTAGCAATGAACTAAAATTAAAATTGAATTTTCATATATCATAAAGAAAAT
>PVLC010021554.1:15393-27877 GCA_004027655.1 Graphiurus murinus
TTTTTTTTTTTTTTTTTTTTTTTTTTTTTTTTTTTTTTTTTTTTTTTTTTTTTTTTTTTTTTTTTTTTTTTTTTTTTTTTTTTTTTTTTTTTTTTTTTGTGGTACCGGGGATTGAACTCAGGGGCATTTACCTCCGAGCTACACCCCCAGTCCTATTTTTTATTCTTTATTTTGAAACAGGGTCTCACTAAGTTGTGGAGGGCCTCACTAAATAGCAGAGGCTGGCAGTGAACCCGGATCCTCTGGTCTCAGCCTTCCAAGTACTGGGATTATAAGCGTGAGCCACCACACTCAGCAACTTCTTCTAATCTTGTTGAGCTTAAAGTCTGTTCTGCCGGATATGAGCATTGCTACCCCTGCTCATTTTCAGCCTCCATTTGCATGATATATCTTTTTCCATCCTTTCACCCTTAGCATATGGATATCTTTGATGGTAAGTAGAGTTTCCTGCAAGCAGCATATAGTTGGATTATGTTTTCTAATCCATATTGCCACTCTGTCTTTTAATTGGGGAGTTAAGACCTTTGACATTCAGTGTTATTATTGAGATATGAATTTTGTTTCCTATCACTTTGAATTCTATTTTCTGTTTGATGTTGTGTTATTTCTCCTTTGCTTCGTTGACCACCTGGTGGGATTTGCTTCTTCTCTGGTTCTGGAATTTGCTTATTTTTTCTTTGTGCTTTTTTGAACTACCAATCTCTGTATTACAGACACTAGCCAGTATAGAGAGGGTTATAAACTTTTCTTTAGAAATCAATATGTTTTTTGTTTGTCTGTTTGTCTGTTTTTGTGGCACTGGAGATTGAACCCAGGGGCATTCTACATCTGAGCCTCACTAAGTAGCTGAGGCTAGCCTCGAACCCAGATCCTCCGGTCTCAGCCTCCCGAGTACGGGGATTACAAACATGCACCACCACACCTTGCCCAGTCCTATTTTTATTCTTTATTTTGAAATAGGGTCTCACTAAGTTGTGGAGGGCCTCACTAAGTAGCTGAGGCTGGCCACAAACTCAGATCCTTCCATCTCAGCCTCCCAAGTACTAGGATTACAAGTGTGTGCCACCAGCCAGGCATGGTGGCGCATGCTTGTAAGCCCAGCATTTGGGAGGCTGAGACCGGAGGATCCGGGTTCTCAGCCAGCCTCAGCTACCTAATGAGGCACTCCGCAATGTAGTGAGACCCTGTTTCAAAATAAAGAATTAAAAAAATAGGGCTGGGGGTGTAGCTCGGAGGTAGAATGCCCCTGAGTTCAATCCCCAGTACTGTAAATAAATAAACAAACAAACAAACAAGTATGTGCCACCATACCCAGCCAATATGGTTTTATTTTATTTATTTATTTATTTATTTATTTATTTTTGCGGTACATTCATGGGTACAGAATAATAATAATAGTAATTCTATTATGTTCTCTTGATCTCATCAAGCTGTGGCTTTAAAAATTATGATACAATCTAGGATTATGAGAGAATAAACTTATTAGAAACTATGCTTTCAATACAGGTTCCTACATATGTATAGGAACTCAAATAGTTCTAATAAAATTCCAATAGTAGGAGATTTTAGTACCTCTCCAGTGCCTATTTGTGGCACTGTAGATTGAATCCAGAGACTTTTTACCTCTAACCTACACTCCCAACCCTATTTTATTTTTATTTTGAAACAGCATCTCACTCAGTTGCTGAGGGACTCACTAAATTGTTGAGGCTGTCCTTGAGCCTACGATCCTCCTGTCTTGGCCTCCTGAGTACTGGGATTATAGGTATATGCCACCACACCTGGCTCCCCACTTCCAGTAATAGAAAAACTAAACAAAAGCACAGAGAAAACTGAAAAATCCACAGATATGTGAAAGTTGAGCAATACCGCCCCCCCCCTCTGTTTAGGAGAATATAATATAAAAGGTTTAGTTAGAAAGTGGAGGTACAGTTTAAGAGAAGGCCATAATAAGCCGGATATGGTGGCACACACTAGTAATCCCAGTACTTGGGAGGCTGAGACAGAAGGATTGTAGGTTCCAGGACAGCCTCAGAAAGTAGTGAGACTCTCATCAACCTAGCAAGACCCTGTTTCAAAACAAAAATAAAAAATAGGGCTGGAAGTGTAACTCAGAGGTAGAATGTCCCTGAGTTCCATCCCAGTTTTCACACACACACACACACACACACACACACACACACACACGGGGGTGGGGGGGGGGAGAAGGCTATGATAAAGGGTTTACATTCCAGAGAAAGGGTCTGGAAAGGTTGGTTTCTGGAAATAGAAAACGACTTACTTCAACACAAACTTAAAATATCTAGTGAAGCCAGGCATGGTAACACATGCCGGTAATCCCAGTACTTGGAAGGCTGAGACAGGAGGATCACAGGTTTATGGCCTCAGGAACTTAGACCCTGTTTCAAAATAAAATAGGGTGATGATGATGATGATGATGATGATGATGATGATGGGGCCAGGTGTGGTGGTGCATGCCTATAATCTTAATACTTGGGAAGCTGAGACAGGAGGATCACAGGTTTGTGGCCAGCCTCAGCAACTTAACAAGGCCCTCCAAAATTTAGCAAGATCCTGTTTCAAAATAAAAAATGAAATAGGACTAGCAGTGTAGCTTAGAAGTAGAAACTCCCTGGGTTCAATCCCTAGTAACTAGCCCGAGTGCGCGCGCGCGCGCACACACACACACACACACACACACGAATAAAGTCTGAGGCTTGCTGTTCTTTTAGCTGTAATTATTAGGCAGGAGACCTATTGATGTGGTGGTAAGGTATGAGGGTAGGGGGAGAAATATTCTATAATCCTATCAATAGGTTTCAATCTTTTATTGAACTTCAGTTAGGCATTTTTCTTTCTACATGTCAAAGGTTAGAGGTAGCTAGAGTTGGGTATTTCCCCTCCCCTTGCTCGGTTCCGTGAAACCCTACCTGGTTAGACTCTGGTTAAATAGTTCCCCCGAGGGAAAGTCTTGTTCAGGAGCACATGAGGCTTTGGGCCTATTTTGAAATGGTTACATTTCCCCTTTCTGTGGAGGGACTTTTCTCTGATCTTCACAGTAAGAAGGTATGGCTACTAGAGGTAAATTTTGGGAAAGTGTAGGTACTTACCTAATCTTGGGTCCCTTAGGAGTTTTTAGTTCTCAAGCTAGTCTACAGCAAGGCATAGTGGTACACACCTGTAATCCTAGTACTTGGGAGGCTGAGACAGGAGGATCACAGGTTTAGAGGCCAGCCTTAGCAACTTAGCAAGACTTTCAATGCCTTAGTGAGACCTCATTTCAAAACAAATATAAAAAGGGTTGAAAGTATAGCTCAGAGGTTGAACACCCCTGGATTCAATCCCTAGTGTCTGTCTGTCTCTCTCTTACACACACACACACACACACACACACACACACACACACACACACACACCCCTAGTCTACACTGAGCCTTCAGTAATTTATCAGTTACAATGTAAAGTGTTCTTATATTTCAGCTGCTGGCTTTTGCTCCTACGCTTCTCCTGCATATAAACTATAATCACTTGTCTGTCTTTTCATTTTTCTGGGAAGTAGTTTATCAATATTCAGTTTTCCCAGCCTTTTTCTTGTTGCAAGGAGGGAAATGATGATTCCAAACATCTAAACATGTCAGATAGGATACTGGAAGTCGTGTGTGTGTGTGTGTGTGTGTGTGTGTGTGTGTGTGTGTGGTAGTATGGGGGATTGAACCCAGAGGCATATACCTCTGAGCTACACCCTCAGCCCTATTTTATTTTTTACTTGGGAACAGGGTCTCACTAAGTTGCTGACAGCCTTGCTAAGTTGCTGAGGCTGGCTTTGAACCTGTGATCCTCCTGTCTCAGACTCCCAAGTACTAGGGTCATAGGCGTGTGCCACCACATCCAGCTACCAGTGTGGTTTTTAATCCTGATGTGACATTCATGAATTGTATCATAATGAACCTCATGTTCTCACCTGTGAATAGTAATACCTACTTTGCCAAGTTGCAGAGAGATGCAAGATTTGTGTATGTAAATCTCTTGGTGTGGTGTGGGGACTCAGTGAGTGGCAGGTAGCTTTATTATTGATTAATGGTATACTTTGTTGAGTAGCTGGGCATGCTCCAAACAGTAATCTAGTCTGGACTTAGTATTTCCACCCATTCATAATAGCTAGTACACAAACCTTTATTTATTCACATATGTTTTTACTTGAAAACTAAAACTCAGGATTTTGTTTGTTTTGTGTGTGTGTGTGTGTGTGTGTGTGTGTGTGTGACTGGGGATTGAGCCCAGGGCATTCTACCTCTAAGTACACACCCAGCCCTATTTTTTTATTCTTTATTTTGAAACAGAGTCTCGCTAAATTGGGGAGGACCTCCCTAAGTAGCTGAGGCTGTTGTCAAACCTGTGATCTTCCTGTCTCAGCCTCCCAAGTACTGGAATTACAAGCGTGTGCCACCACGCCCGGCAATTCAGTTTAGTTTTTAATACCTTCTGTATTATTCCATTTTTTGTTGCTAATAACACAACATCACAAACTGGGTAAATTATAAGGAAAAAACTGGGCATAGTGGTGCACTTCTGTAATCCCAGTACTTGGGAGTCGAAGATAAGAGGGATCGCAGGTTTGAGGCTAACCTCAGCAGCATACAGCAATCTAGTAAGACCCCATTTCAAAACAAAAACTAAAATAGGATTGGGGTGTACCTCAGAGGTAGAACACCCCTGGGTTCAATCCTCCAGTACCACAAAAGAGAAGGAGGAGAAGAGAAAGAGAAAGAGAGAGAGAGAGAGAGAGAGAGAGAGAGAGAGAGAGAGCGAGAGCGAGAGCGCGCGCCAAGACAGTGCATGGAGAGAGGCAGGGAGTGTGTGTGTGTGTGTGTGTGTGTGTGTGTGTGTGTGTGTGTATCTTTTCTGTTTTCTCTCACCATAGTTAGATTAAGTTTCTACCCTCTTAATATCTTGTAGTGGGATTGAATTCAATACAAGAAACCTGAGGGATGCACTCAAATCACATCTAAACCACAGAACCTTCTTACATTCACATTACATTACTATACAGTAAAAATCATTTTTTGAAATGATGACTGTGGCCGGGCAAGGTGGCGCACGTTTGTAATCCCAGCATTTGGGAGGCTGAGACCAGAGGATCCAGGTTCACGGCCAGCCTCAGCTACCTAGTGAGGCACTCCGCAACTTAGTGAGACTCAGTTTCAAAATAAAGAATAAAAAATAGGGCTGGGGATAAAGCTCGGAGGTAGAAGGCCCCTGAGTTCAATCCCCAGTACCTCAAAAAAAAATAAAAATAAAAATAAAATGATGACTGTGTTCAGCCTTCACTTATTCCATATATCTGTGGTACTTTCTTGACCCTCGTTTTATATTCTGCCATAGCATTGTGTGTGTGTGTGTGTGTGTGTGTGTGTGTGTGTGTGTGTGTATGTATTATTAGGGGTTAACCAGGGGCATTCTACCTCTGAGCTACACCCCAGCCTGATTTTATTTTTTGTTTTAAAACAAGGTCTCGCTAAATTGCTGAGGGTCTCACTATGTTGCTGAGGCTAATCTTGAAACCTCTGATCCTTCTGTCTCAGCCTTCCAAGTGCTGGGATTACAGGCTTGGGTCACCACAACTAGCTCATGTCATTTAGTACTAGAAAGTTCACTGGACTAAGAAATGGAAGAAATGAACTCAAGATCTAATTCCATCATTAATTGACTAAATGACCTATTTTTTATTTTTATTTTATTTTATTTTGGTGGTATTGGGAATTGAACCCAGGGCATTCTACCACCAAGCTTCACCCCCAGCCGTATTTTTTCTCTCTTTTTGGTACTGGAGATTGAATCCTGGGACATTCTACCTCTGAGATACAACCCCAGCCCTATTTTGCTTCTTATTTTGAAACAGGGTCTCACTAAGTTGCTGAGGCTGGCCTCGAGCCTGTGATCCTTCTGTCTTAGCTTCCCAAGTACTGGGGCTACAATCTTGTGCCACCATGCCAAGCATGGCTGAATGATTATGACCACCTAAATACTTGAGTATCAGTTTCTTCATCAATACCACCAACAGTCTGAACCAAATAATCTAAAATTCCAAGACTAAATTTTAATCTTTTAATCAATTACTAAAGTTAAGAACTTACAACTTTCCATGTATTCACACATTAATTTCCTTATTTCAATGTTTTATGCCAATATTGGGCATAAAACATTGAAATAAGGAAATAGAACAAAATAAACAAAGCTTATTATCTAACTAGGAGTTAGGCATTAACCCAATACTTGCACAAGTGTATAACTGATTACACATTGTAATAGTTGTTGTGAAGGAAAATTAGGGGTTGGTGAATCATTATAGTAATGGGACCTAGAGGAACCTTATTTTATTAGCAGGTTAAGGGATATTTCCTAAGGAATGACTGTAAGCAATGACCAGATGAAGGGCGTAGTGAAGGGAAGGGAGTAGAGATCATTCCAGGAACAAGAAAGAGCCAGCAGAGAAGCCCTGAAGCAGGAAAGAGCTTGGCACGGTAAAGGAATGCAAAGGAGGCTGAAAGCAAAGGAGGCAGTCTTAGCTGGAGTCTAGTGAGCAGGGGACAGCCTAGTAAGACAAAGAGGCAAGAGCCACAGGCAGACAGGGACCAGATCCCTGAAGAGCTTTGTCTTGTCTGCATTCCCACTTCTACTGTAGGGCAGCAGGAGGAGATCATCGAAAGCTTTCTGATTTCCTCAGATCTGAGATTTAACTCTACTCTGCAGCAGTCTCTTTATGACCTGAATTCTGCAAAGCAAACGAACCTGTCTGAGGAAATTAAACTGCAATGACTAAGGCAGGACTAGACCAACATGAAAACACCAAATGTGCTTTGGGATAGGGGGTAGGCAGTCAGTGGTTCTCAATAGCGCTGCAAAGTGTAATCACTAGGGGAGCTGGGAAAACTACTGCCTGGGTTGCTCCTTCTTGAGACTTGAACTGACAGGCCTAGGAAAAGGTTGCAGGGTTTCTGAAGACTTCTCAGTGATTCAAATGTGCAGCCAGGGTTTAAATCAGTAGGAGGGAGAACTTCAAAGCTCAGAGTTCTAACAGCTTTTATTCCACCATTTACATCCATTTTTAAAAATAGCTAATATTCTTGCCAGGAACTTCTCTTAGCACTTCACAAAGGTAGACATTTGTAATTCTCACAACCATACAAGAATGTTCTTACTATGTTAACCATTGGAAAGATATAGAAACTGAGACAGAGAATGAATAAATCATCCAAGGTCATATCACTAGTCAACAGAAGAGCTGTATTTAAACTCAGGAGGCCTGGCTCCAAAGTCCTCATTCTCCCCCACTTTGTTATAAAACCTCTGTTTGTGGGGTCAGCAGGGAGGTAACAGCCTGTTTTCTACAGTGCCAGTACCATGGTAAAGAATTTCTTATTGTAAACTTAGCACGGTGGTCCATGCTTGTAATCCCAGTACTCAGAAGGCTGAGACAGGATTATTGCAGGTTCAAAGCCAGCCTCTACAAATTAGCAAGGCTCTCAGCAACCTAGCAAGACCCTGTTTCCAGAAAAGAAATATAATAGGCTGGGTGTGTAGCTTGGAGGTAGAATATCTCTGGGTTCCATCCCCAGTGACATAAAAAAAAAAGAGAGAGAGAAAGAATTTCTTATTGTACTTCAAGATCTCTAAAAACCAGATCCAAATTCTTATTAAAAAGAAAAAGAAAGAACAGGAAAACGGTCTATATAGTAAGAGCAGAGAGAAAAGCCATAAGTTAATCCTTCCTAAAGGAGAACAAATTACAGGTGTTGTACACACCTGTAATCCCTGTACTTGTATTACAGGAAACAGGAAGATCACAGGTTTAAGGACAGCCTCAGCAAGTAGTGAAACTCTCATCAATCTAGTAAGACCCTGTTTGCAAATAAGAAATAAAATTCAGCTGGGGGTGTAGCTTGAGGTAGAATGCCTCTGGGTTCAGCTCCTAGTGCTACAAACAAAACAAAAACAACTTTTATGAAATCCAAGTGCTGTAAGAAAAATTACTAGAAATATAAAAGATTTTAATCCCCAACTAAATATGTTGATGGATAAATTGAAAAGATGTTTATTACTGTAATGGCTTAGAAGGAACTTCCCAAGGCAGTCTGGACTTCTGGAAGCAAGATGTCCTTCAAAGCATTACCCAGTGGGCCCTTGTTATGAGTGATAAAGTTTGATTAACAGTATGCTTCTGATTGACACTGGCTATGGAATATTATAGCACAGTTGTAAACAAATATTATGGGATAGAATGGTATAGGATAATTGTAAACAAATATTATGGGACAAAATGTTATGGCATAAGCCGGGTGTGGTGGCGCACGCTTGTAATCCCAGCATTCGGGAGGCTGAGACCAGAGGATCCGGGTTCGCCACCAGCCTCAGCTACCTAGTGAGGCACTCTGCAACTTAGTGAGACCCTGTTTCAAAATAAAGAATAAAAAATAGGGCTGGGGGTGTAGCTCGGAGGTAGAACGCCCCTGAGTTCAATCCCTAGTACCCCCCCCCCCAAAAATGTTATGGCATAGTTGTAAACAATATGATGTAAATGTAAGTGACCAATTGGAAGAAAGAAATCGAACTCTGCAACCCGCCAGTCAATCAGGAGAAAGGTAAACAATCCATTCATGATTACACAGAAAAGCCCTATTCAAAGAAGGACCCAAGGGCAGCTAAATGTGAGGGAGGCAAGCCATAGCCACAGAGCCACTGAAACACTCTGTTGAGCTCAGTCATCCGAAGGGTTATGCCTGAAGTGACCAGTGATTGTCCACACCAAGGCCCCTGTACCTGAGGAGAGATGCAAGCCTCTCCTGCCTGCTCTCAGACTTGGAGCTCCAAGCCCGACTGGCAACGATTAAACAGCAATCAATAGCCGGAACCCTCCCGCTTTGCAGATTGGACTTTCGATTTGAACTGATAGTGAACTGTGTGAATGTGAACTTAAAGTTTGTGTGTAATTAATGAAATATGCAGTGACTCTGACCAAAGCCCACCAGGGAGAGATTTGAACATTGCGTAGTGATTACCCCTTTTGCTTTCTGATCAATAAAACTGGCATTGTGGAAAGACACAAGCTGTGTGTGTTCCTTGTTTCGCAATGCGGAGCTATTGGGACAGTCCTGTTGCCCCTGCGGTATTTTACATAGAGTAGGCTTCCTTTCAGGTCCCTAAGCTGCAGTTGAGAGTCTGTCTGCCCCAGGCAGCTTTCCGAGCTTTGGAAGACCAGTTCACATCAGATAGATCCTAGGCTGCCTTTGTTTATTGCTGCCTATACCTAAGTGGAAAAAAAAAAAAAAAACAAAACTACTTTTTGTATGTGTGTGGTACTAGGGATTGAACCCTGGGGCATTCTATCTCTGAGCTATATCCCCAGCCATTTTTATTTTTTATTTTGAAATAGGATCTCGCTAAATTTGCAAACATTGGCTTCAAACTTGTGATCCTCCTGTCTCTGCCTCCCAAGTGCTGGGATTACAGGCAGGTGTCAGCATGCCTGGCTTAAAATATATGCATTTTTAATCTAATTGAAAATGAAAATGCTCCCTGTCAGAATTTATGTATATACATAAAGCAGCATTTAGAAGGACATATATAGTATTAAATTCTTATACTAGAAAAGAATAAAAGGTTTTGTTGTTGTTGTTTTGGTACTAGGGGTTGAACCCAGAGACATTCTACCTCTGAGATACAACCCCAGTTCTTTAAAAATGTTTTGTTTTGAAACAGGATCTTGCTGAGTCTTGCTAAGTAGTGGAGGCTGGTCTTGAGCCTGTGATCCTCCTGTCTCAGCCTCCCAAGTACTGGGATTACAGGAGTGGGCCACCATGCTTGGCAAAGCATAAAGATTTAAATTAGAAGCCAGGCATGGTGGCCCATACCTGTAATCCCAGTACTTGGGAGGTTGAGACAGGAGGATCATAGGATCAAGTACAGACTCAGCAAATAGTGAGAATCTCATCAACGTAGCGAGACCCTGTTTCAAAATAAAGAATAAAGAATAGGGCTGGGGATGTAGCTCAGAGGTAGAATGCCCCTGAGTTCAATCCCCAGTACCACACACACACACAAAAAAAAAAAAAAAAAAAAGAAAAGAAAAAGAAAGATTAATAAATAGAATTGATAAATAATAAGATTAATAAATAGACATTAACCAAGAACAAAGTACATACTAACCAGTAGGAATAAAAGATGAGAAATCACCACAGACTCATAGACACTAAATACGATAAGGGAGTAATATTAACAACTGCAATTAGGACCAGAAGTGGACTGAAGAAAGTTTATCGTATTGGTGAAGGGGCAAGAGAGGAAGCTGAAGCCAGAAGAATGAGAGGGAGTTGATAAAGAGCCTTGTGAATGGAGCCGATGACCGTGGATTTGCGTTGACACACAAATCCAGGCGGCTCAGAGAATTTTTCCAGAAGTTCAATTGAAGTTTGGTGTTTTGGGATGACGTAGTAGAAAAAAAAAAAGGATGTAAAGAAAATCGAAGATGCCAGTAAGAGAGGGTTTAAGTGCTCAACATGGAATCTAAACTTGGCGGTGGAGGAGTGTGGCAGTACGGAGGAGCTAGAAGGAGAACTAGAGAAGAGACCAAGATAGAGTATAGATGGACTGGGGAAGGGGATCACACTTGGAGGTCAAGGAGCCAGAAGTTTGTAAAAAAAAAAAAAAAAAAAAAGGCTACACACACACACACACACACACGCATGCGCGCACACACACACACACACACACACACACACTGATGTCATGAGAGAGTTGGTGCTTGGAAAGTTTAATCATTTATTTTGAACCTACCATATTCCAGCCATTATTCTGGATATAGGATATAGTGATGAGCAAGATAGAAAAGAAAAGAAAAGAAAGAAAAAGAAATCTATCGATTAAAAGGCTTTCCCATTCTCTACGCTGATTTATTTCTCAAGAAAGGGGGAAATTAGCCGGGCGTGGTGGCACACGCTTGTAATCCCAGCATTTGGGAGGCTGAGACCGGAGGATCCGGGTTCGTGGCCAGCCTCAGCTACCTAGTGAGGCACTCCACAGCTTAGTGAGACTCGGTTTCAAAATAAAGAATAAAAAATAGGGCTGAGGGTGTAGCTCAGAGGTAGAATGCCCCTGAGTTCAATTCCCAGTACCACACACAAAAAAAAAAAAAAAAAAGAAAGGAGGAAATTACCATTGTTCAGTCTTCGTTTTTTTCTTTTTCTTCTTTTTTTTGGTGGTGCAGGGGATTGAACCCAGGGGCATTCTACTCTGAGCTACACCTCTATCCCTTTTTATATTTTGTTTTGAAATAGGGTCTCACTAGTTTGCTGAGGGCCTTGCTCAGTTGCTGAGGCAGGCCTTGAACCTGTGATCTTCCTGTCTCAGCCTCCCAAGTATCAGGATTGCAGGCATGTGACACCATGCCTGGCTCAGGCCTAGTTTAAGTAGACAAATCTCTTTAGAATTTTCAGTTCCATATAATTACTGAATGTGAGTTTACTACAGACTACCGACTGATTCAGGAAGAGTGTTGCCATTTTGAACTGAACCTTTTTGGCAATTTAATAATTTAGAAATTGCTGGCATACAATTCTGTTGCCAATCATGTCAAATGTACACGTCCAAGCCGGGCGTGGTGGTGCACGCTTGTATCCCAGTACTTGGGAGGCTGAGACCGGAGGATCTGGGTTCTTGGCCAGCCTCAGCTACTTAGTGAGGCACTCCACAACTTAGTGAGACTTGGTTTCAAAATAAAGAATAAAAAATAGGACTGGGGGTTCCATCCCCAGTGCCATACACACACACACACAAAATGTACATGTCCATCTGATACAGTTAGATATGCCTCATGCTCTGGTTATTTCAAAATGTGATTTGCCGATGCAAATATTAAATGCACATTTACAAAATCAGAAATTTATGACATCTTTATTTGTCCTCTCTTTTTAGCTCTTGATATTACATTTTATTATTTATTTATTTATTGTAGTATTGGGGCCTGAACCCAGCAGCATTTTACCTCTGAGCCATACCTCCAGCCCTATTTTTTTAGTTTTTATTTTGAAACAGGGTCTCACTAAGTTGCAGAGGGCCTCACTAAGTAGCTGAGGCTGGCTATGAACCTGTGATCCTCCTGTCTCAACCTTCCAAGTACTGGGATTACAAATGTGTGCTACCACCCACGCCTGGCTAGAGATTACATATTTTTTGTAGAAACTGGTAAGCTAAATTTGATTTAAATTTCTACTTTAAGAAATAAAAATTCTTAAGCCGGGCGTGGTGGCGCACGCTTGTAATCCCAGCATTCGGGAGGCTGAGACCGGAGGATCCCGGTTCGCGGCCAGCCTCAGCTACCTAGTGAGGCACTCCGCAACTTAGTGAGACTCGGTTTCAAAATAAAGAATAAAAAATAGGGCTGGGGGTATAGCTCGGAGGTAGAATGCCCCTGAGTTCAATCCCTAGTACC
>PVLC010021555.1:0-10085 GCA_004027655.1 Graphiurus murinus
TCCCCTTTTGCGGTTCAGAGATTTGAAACAAACGATTCTAGGATACAGGCTTGGGCAGGAGTTCAAGAGGGGCATTGTGACCCAGCTAGTCCTTTGTTCACCGGCTTAGTCATTTACAGGTGGGGTGGTACTTTTCCACCTAGAACATTAGCTGCTTTTACAAAATGGCCTTACTTATGCTAACCCACCAAAACCCCCCATAACAAGAGCCGGGCGTGGTGGCGCACGCTTGTAATCCCAGCATTCAGGAGGCTGAGACCGGAGGATCCAGGTTTGCGGCCAGCCTCAGCTACCTAGTGAGGCACTCCGCAACTTAGTGAGACTCGGTTTCAAAATAAAGAATAAAAAATAGGGCTGGGGGTATAGCTCGGAGGTAGAATACCCCTGGGTTCAATCCCCAGTACCGCAAAAAAAAAAAAAAAAAAAAAAATGGAGGTAAGGAAGAGTGTGCCAGGAGCACTAGAAATCCCTAAGGGTGTCTTTTAGTATTACCACACTGTGGATAAGATCAGTGGAGAATTGCAACCACCCAGTCTAAGCAAAAATGCTGATGACCTAGATCCCTCAGGATCCATAGGCCAGGCTAAGAACCACGACCAGCTGAGCTACAGAACACAGGATGAGTTTTGTTTTATTTTATTTATTATTTATTTTGTGGTACTGTGGATTGAACTCAGAGGCATTCTACGTTCGAGCTATACCCCAGCCAGATTTCATTTCTCATTTGGAAACAGGTTCTCCCTAGGTTGATGAGAGTCTCATTACTTCCTGAAGCTGTCCTCAAATCTATGATCCTCCTGTCTCAACCTCCTAAGTGCTAGGACTACAAGCGTGCACCACCACACCTGGCACAGTATGAGTTTTAGATGATAAAAATACCAGCTACAACCACACAACAAGGACTGTAATTATCATGAGTATATCCTTATTTTTTAAAATTTTTACTTATTTTTGTTTTGTTTTGTTTTTGTTTTTGTAGTACTGTAGATTGAACCTAGGGGCATTCTACCTCCAAATTACACCCTCAGCCCTTTTTAATTTTCATTTGGAAACAGGGTCTTGCTAAGTTGCTGAGTGCCTCACTAAATTGCTGAATCCGGCCTTGAATCTGTGATCCTCCTGTCTCAGGCTCCCAAGTACTGAGATTATAGGCATGTGCTACCACTTGTGGGCTCCTTATTTTATTTTTTGCGGTACTGGGGATTGAACTCGGGCATTCTACCTCCGAGCTACAGTCCCAGCCCTATTTTTTATTCTTTATTTTGAAACAGGGTCTCACTAAGTTGTGGAGGGCCTCACTAGGTAGCTGAGACTGGCCGTGAACCCAGATCCTCCGGTCTCAGCCTCCCGAATGCTGGGATTACAAGCGTGCGCCACAACGCCCTGCTCTTATTTTATTTTTTAATAAATACAATTGTATATATTTATACTTATGTAACACAGAAATCTTTGGTTTTTTAATCTCTCCCTTATCATGTAGCATAAGATGTATTGACTATTTAGTATGAGTTATTTGATTTTACATGATAATAATTACGGTATAGGATATCAGAAGAAGAGTAAATATTCAAGGGCTTTACCTCCTACTCTGGGAGGTAAGTGCATGGGAGCAATGTATTTTAGGTTGTGCACAGGATACAGAAGTCCCCCTATCCTCAGGGAGACACTTTCCAAGACCCCCAGCGGATGTCTGAAACCACAGTATCCTGTGGCAGTGAAAATGATAACCGAGCCAGCTACTAAGTGACTGTGTACCTGCACACATATTTATGGGCGTGTCCAGCCCGGAGATGCTGGACAAAGGGAAGATCCGCCTCCCAGGCAGGGCTGAGCAGGATGGCATGCAGTTTAACGTTGACAAGTTACTTTTAGAATGTTCCAGGTAATATTTCTGACTGTGGTTGGCCACAGGCAACTGAACCCACAGGACGTAAAGCTGCGAGTCACAGGAATGACTAGTTTATTATGTCAGTGGAATCAAGACCTTGTTTTTGTCTTTATTTGGAGACTAAGTATGGCTTAAGAGAATATGTATGAGCCATATTTGGTGGCACACACCTGTAATCCTAGTACTTGGGAGGCTGAGTCAAGAGGATCACAGGTTTGAGGCCAGCCTCAGCAACTTACTGAGACCTTGTTTCAAAATAAAAAGAGCTGGGAGTGTAGCTTGGAGTGAGAGGGACACAGATAATGAAAGATTATCTGGACACAGGGATGAGTAAGAAAAACCCTTGATCTTTAAAAGTTTAAAGTCTAAAAGACAGCCAGGGGCAGTGTCAAATGCCTGTAATCCCAGTACTTGGGAGACTGAGACAGGAGGATCACAGGTTTGAGGTCAGCTTCACCAACTTAGTGAGACCCTGTTACAGAATAAAAAATAAAGAGGTCTGAGGGTATAGCTCAGAGGTAAAATGCCCTTGAGTTCAATTCCCAATACCAGAAAAAGAAAATGAAAAGTTCTGCTACCATTAATTTAGTCTAAGAGTCTTCCAAGAATGCCAAAAGTTCCTTGTTCCAGTGCCATGGTTATTTTAGTTTAAATGCAGTTGCTTTCAAAGCCACGTCTCTTCACAGCAGTGGAGCTCTGGCAGCGAGTTGAGGGGTCTGGGGTGTGATGAAGCCGTGGCTAATTTCTGGTCCCAACCTGGAATTTAAAACAAATTAATGATTTATTTCACAACAACTTGCTCCTAAATTTTAACACACTGTCCTTTTAGCAACTCTGCATAATAACGAAATAAGTTACGGGAGTTAAGGCAAAGGGCTGTGTTTAAAATGCAGAAAGGGACTTGGGGGGCGGGGACAGGAGGGCCGCAGGTTCACGGTCAGCCTCAACAACATAGCGAGACTCTCAGCAACCTAGCAAGACGCTGTTTCAAACTAAAAAATAAAATAGGGCTGGGGGTGTGACTCAGAGGTGGAATTCTCCTGGGTTCAATCCCCAGTTACCCCCCTACACACACTATACACACACACACACACACGGAAAAGGGCACAATCAAAAGGTGCTTCTTTGGTTCAGTCTCCAATTTATGGCCTATTATTGAATTATGCTGAAATGTAAACAAAATGAAATGAATCACATAAATTTGCAATTTTTTTTTTTTTTGGTGTGTGTGTATGTGTGTGTGTGTGGTATTGGGAATTGAGCCCCCAGGCATTCTACCTCCAAGTCACACCCCAGCCTTTTTTTAAAATTTTGAAACAGGGTCTCACTAAGTTATTGAGAGTCTCGCTAAATTGCGGAGACTGGCCTCAAATCTGTAATCCTCTTGTCTCAACTTCCTATATACTGGATTATAGGGTTGCACCACTGCGTGCTCAGCTAGATTTGCATTTTTGACAGACTAATTCTGGACCCCCAAACTTGTGGTCCTACAGAATCAACGAACCACTTTGTATCAAATTACAATTGTCATCCTGAATTCATCCTTATTGGAGTTATCTCCTAACATCACTTCTCGCCTACAATCACTAACAGATATGCTCATCTAAAGGTGAGGCTTCAAGGGAAGCTTAGGTTGAATGTAGCACTCATTGCTCAATGAAGCAAAGATCAGAATGTGTCAATAATCACATTACAACAAAACATTATGATGTTATGAAGTGTTTTACTTACATTGATTCTAATAATCACAATAACCACCAGAAAAGTACTCAGATTATTACTGTCTCGAGTTTAACTAATTTGTCCAAGTGCACATGACTCATACGAGGTGGAGCCCACATTTGACCCAGGATTTCAAACTTCAAAGACCCTAATCTTTTCCCTGTTCTGTTCCACCCTATGTGGCACCTCAACAGTGTTCAAAGAAATAAAAATTTATTGATATTAAGAACAAAAACGGTCATGATTGATATTAAGAACAAAAACAGTCATGATGGCACACACCTGTAATTCCAGTATTTGGGAGGCTGAGACAGGAGGATCACAGTTTCAAGACCAGCTTCAGCAACTTAGCAAGACTCTGTTTCAAAATTTAAAAATGGTCAGCCAGGCATGGTGGCGCAGGTTTGTAATCTCAGTACTTAGGAGACTGAGACAGGAGCATCGAAAGTTTCACAGCCAGTCTCCGCTACTTAGTGAGGTCCTCTGCAACTTGGAGAGACTCTGTTTCAAAAATAAAGAATAAGAAATAGGGCTGGGGATGTAGCTTGGAGGTAGAATGCCCCTGGGTTCAATCCCTAGTACCGCAAAAAACAAAAGGATTGGTGGTATGGCTTCAGTTCAATCTCCAGTATCACAAAAAAGGAAAAAAAAAAAGAAAAAGAATAAAAGCAAAGAATAAAAAACAAAGGGATTATGACTACAAATGCTACATCGGGAGGATTTCTTAAAATTATATTTTTATTTAAGTGTGATCCTGTCTGTAAGCCAGTGGCCATATGATTTTTCACAGTTACTTATGGAATCAAATAGCAATTAAGGCTTCTTGAGAATTATATTGCATTCTGGGGAAATAAAGTAGTTTCAAATGTGAGAATCTATTCAGCAGCTCTGATCCTTGCTATGGGAATTTAAACGGGGCTGGATCATACACCATACACATGTGTAACCAGGCGGATTCAGCAGAGAACAGTGGATGTTACCAAACCCAAAATGTGTTCTACAGATTGGAGATACCACAGAGAGAACATGAGAAAGAATTGTTTAAATTTCCTTTCCATTCAACAAAGTGTAATTACTGGATTTGTGGTGGTGACTCCTTTGAAAGGCATTGTTGAAAAATAAAATAAGCTGGGCATGGTGGCCCAAGCCTATACTGGGAGGGAGGGAGGGAAGAAAGGGAGGGAGGAAGGAAGGAAGGAAATGAACTGAGACCACAGAGAGAAAGAAAGAACTAAGACAGAATTCTGTATACTCCAAATACTTTCATGATTTATATCATTTAATACCATCACCCCTGAAAGATGTGAGAGATTTTTAGAGGATAACCTTGATCATATATGATTTTTAACACACTAGTTGGTTTTAGAACTTAATCTTGGTTTAAGATAATTGTATTAGAGTTTTAAACATATTTATTATAGTGTATGTTCATTATTGATTAATAATAATCAGATTTCTTGAAGATTTAATGTTATAGACAGGCATAATGCTAAATTCTCTATATGCAGATCTCAATTCTATTAGGTAGAAGCATTTTTTACTCTTTTTGCAGGTGGGAAAATTGAGGATCAGAGCGCCTAAGGCTCACACAGATACTAGAAGCATATATTTTAGGTGAAAGAATGATTTCAAAATAAAACATTAAAAGGGCCTTGGATTCAATCCCCAGTACCACACACACACACACAAGTAACAGTATGTGACTTTTGAGTCCAGGCCATGAAGGGCACTGTAGTTTCTACCTGGGTCTTGGGGAAGCTAATCACCGCACCAGCAGCATACTCAGGGAGCTCCAGGGAGAGGCCCATGTGGAAGACACTGAGGCCCCAGCCAGTAGCCCGCTGGACCACCTGTAGTTGGCCACCTGGAGGTGGGTTCTCCAGCTGGTCAAACTTTCAGTGAAAGCTGCAGCCTTCACTAGCCTCAGACTAAAACCTAGAGAGCGCCTGAGCTGGCATTGCCCACCTGAGCAGTTCTTGAATTCCTAACCCTTAGAAACCAAGAAACAAATAAAAAATTGTGTGTGTGTGTGTGTGTGTGTGTGTGTGTGTGTCATTGGGGATGGAACCGAGGGACATTCTACCTCTAAGCTATACTCCAGCCCTTTTTATTTTTTATTTTGAAACAGGGTCTTGCTAAGTTGCTGAGGCTGGCCTGCAATCCTCTTGTCTCAGCCTCCCAAGTACTGGGATTACAGGCGTGTGCCACCACGCCCAGCTTGAACATCTTAAAGGTAGACTTTGAGTCTCCATTTTACAGAGGAGGAAAAAAGTACCAAGAAGCTGAGTATCCAGCCCAACAGCACACAGCTGGAATACACCAGGCCTGCAGCACTAGGGAACCTGAATCCTGTTCACCAATTCACCCTTGTCCCTCTGCAACAGCTTTCCGGCTGCTCCTCCTGCCTGCAGCCCTGCCTTCTCCATCCCATCTTGAGCACAGCCCAACAGCCTAGTATCCTCTAAAGCTGACTGGGTCACCCTTGACTATGGTTCTCCAGTGGCTCTGATTGTCTACATTTGATTTTCCCTTGGCTTCCAGGGAAAAGACTTCTCCCTTGCTCTAGTCAGGCCAGCATCCTCACCAGTCCCCCCACCCCACCCTCAACACTCCACCCACGATCTCTGGTGGCTCCTCCTCACCTGTGCTGTTCTCTCGTTTCCCTGGGGGCTCTTGCATGCTTCATTCCTGGCTGTACTGGGCCCCAGTGGCCTCGCCTTTCCATTCTAGCTCTGTTCCTTGGCATTTAGTCTTTCTCTAAAGGGTGATGTGTCATGTGTGTCACACTTTTTTTTGTGGCTGTGACCAAAAGTACCTGACAAGAACACCTTAGAGGAGTTAAGATTTATTTGGAGCCATGGTGAGCTGGGTCCAAAGCAGGAACCTTGGCAGTTTTGCTACAGGGCATGGAAGAAGAGGAAAAGCTGCTCTCACACCATGGTGTCCAGGAAACAGGGAAAGCAAGAAGGGACCAAGAACAGATAGAGTCCCCAAGGCCACATCCCTGTGGCCTACCTCTCTACCCATGCCCCACCTGTCTATAACTACCACCCAATAAATTCATTTAAATTATTAACCCATCAATGGATTTGACCACGGGTGACATTAGAGCCCCGATTCAATTACTTCACCTCTTAACATTTTTGCTTTGCTAACACATGAGCTTTCTGGGAGACATTCTGTCTTCAAACCATAATATGTTATCTTCATTATTAGACTCCCTGTGGCTGAGGTCATCATCTAGACTTTCTGTGTACCTAGTGGAAGGCAAGGTGCCTAATGGGTGGTGAATATTCAATTGTTCTGCTAAACATTCATTTGATTTCATAGATCTGGAAAGAATTAGGAACTGTCTTCTAAAATAAGCAAGGGAAGCAGATGCGATGGCACACACCTGTCATCCTAGTACTTGGGAGGCTGAGACAGAAGGATTGCATGTTCAAGGCCAGCCTCAGCAACTTAGCAAGACTTTGTTTCAAAATAAAAAAAAAAAGGGCTGGGGGTGTAGCTTAGAGGTGGAACATTCTTGGGTTCAATCCTCAGTGCCACTAAGATAGATAGATAGAATGAGCAAAAAGTCCCCTCGCCAGCATAGCCCAGGTCTTGTGGTATGGATGGGTGATTTGGAAAAGAGCACTCAGATTGGAGCCTGCTTCATAATAACCCACCACATTTTCATTTCTCTCTTTCCCCCCCTTTTTCCTCTTGGTTCTGAGTATTGAACCCAGGACATTCTCTCTCTGATCTACACCCCCAGCCCTGTTTTGATCTCTAGAGGCTCCAATGCAGAGAGCTAGGGAAAGACAGTGCCTGGGCACCTCTCTAACTTCTTTCTGCACGCAGACTCAGGTACATATTCTGACCCCAACCGAGTTCCAAACATGCTCCCTGAGACACGGAGTCCAGGAGAGAAGCTGCTGTGTGGCTCAGACAGTGACCAGCCCTGGACCCGACTCACCGCTTCTGTAAAATGGCAGAGAATAGTCTCTTTGGTATGTGGTTTCTTTATACCATGGTTCGGCTGGCTTGGAAAATCTTCGAAAACAAATATAGCGAATGAGCGTTTGCTGATCTAATTCAGGCTGATACGGAGCTGTTCTCTTGGGAGCAACTGCCAGGTCTAAGAGTGGTCTGAATGGGGGAAGGGGAGAGAGAGAGAGAGAGAGACAGCTTGCTGAGCTGGAAGGAAAAGTGGTCCGGTTTCTCATCAGCCGCAACCCATCAGCAAGACAGGCTTGTCAAGGCCCAGCAGAGCTGGTGAGCAGTCAGTACAGGGACTTCAGTCTCCAGGGTTCCCTTTAGCGTCCCTCCCTTTTCTGATCATGGGTCACAGAAGGCTGCCTGCAGCAACCCGGCCACCAGCCCTGCATTCTATGGGCCAGGCACCCTGGTGGCCCTTGAAATTCACTGTGGTTGTTTGGAGCAGCAGATTATTTTGTATCCACTATTTTATTTAGCAATACTTAGAGAAGGAATGAAAATTGCCCAAGATTAAATATTTCATAAGTCACTCAAACTGCTGCGTGTGTGTGTGTGTGTGTGTGTGTGTGTGTGTGTGTGTGTGTGTGTTACGGGAGATTAAACTCAGGGGCATTCTTCCTTTGAGCTACACTCTCAGCCCTATTTTACTTTTATTTTAAAACAGGATCTAACTAGGTTGATGAGAATCTTACTGCTAGATGAGGCTGTCCTCAAACTTGTGATCCTCCTGTCTTAGTCTCTAAAGTACTGGGATTACAGGCATGTGCCATCACACCCAGCAAACTGCTGCTTTAACTCCTATAGTTTCCAGTGTCCCTAAATCAGAAAATGAGGTCAAAGTAATTCTGGTTCTTTTTTTTATTTCTCTCTCTCTCTTTTTTTTTTCAAAACCACACCTAAAAGGGCAGAAATCATTTAGGTCAAGTTTGTAAATTTGAGAAAGAAACTGAATCTCAGTAATTTTAAGTTATTTGGCTGATTTGAAAGTCTAAACTCATGGCATTCTAAAACTTCCTTTGATTATTTAATAAAATTATTTTACTGATTGTAAAAGTAATATATGATTATTAAAGAAAATTATTTAAAAATAAAATACTAAACCTGGCAGGCATGCTGGTATATGCCTGTAATCCCAGTACATGGGAAGCTGAGACAGGAGGATTGCAGGTTGGAGGCCAAGATCCTGGGGGTATAGCTTGGAGGTAGAGTGCCTCTGGGTTCAATCTCCAGAACCACAATAAAATAAAATAAAAATTATTAATGAAGTAGAGAGCTCCTAAATTTTCTCATGCTGAAAATAAAATCTTCCTCATTCTGAGTATAGACACCATGAAAATTAAAATGAACATAGTCTCTGGCTAAGCAGAGCCTAGTTAAATCTACATATGTATATCTCCAGCTTGATTTCTATAAATTGTAACCACTTTTGTAAGACTAGCGAATATCAATCTAGTTGCTTCTCCCCAGTTTGCTCCACATTAAGTTTATTTTTTTCTCTATTTGCCTCTCCCTCCCTTCTTTCCTTCCCTCCCTCCCTCCCTCCCTCACTTCCTTCCTTCCTTCTTTTTTCTTTTCTTTTCTTTTATTTATGGTACTGGGGATTGAACCCAGGGGCGTTCTACCTCCAAACTACACCCCCAGCCCTATTTTTATTCTTTATTTTGAAATAGGGTCTCACTAATTTGCAGAGGGCCTCACAAGTTGCTGAGGCTGGCCACAAACCTGAGATCTTCCTGTCTCAGTCTCCCAAGTTCTGGGATTAAAAGTGTGCACCACCACACTCACCTTCTTTCCTTTCCCTTTCCCTTTCCCTTTTCGTTTCCCTTTCCCTTTTCCTTTCCTTTTCCCATTCCCTTTCCCTTCCCTTCCTTTCCTTTCCTCTTTGCTACTAGGGATTGAACCCAAGGGCAGTCTACTTTCCATCTACATCCTGAGCCTCTTTTTTATTTTGAGACCAGGCCTCACTAAATTGCTGAGGCTGCCCTCCAAACTGCAACCCTCCTATCTCAGCCTCCCAAGTGCTGGGATTTCAGGTGTGTGTCACCATACCTGGTTCATTTGCCTATTTCTTAGGCAGGCAGATGGACAGTTCTGGCCAGCTAGGATCCAGGCAGATTTCCTGGCTTGGCTGCTGGTAAGACTAATAATCTCAGAATCTTAGTAAGAAAAAATTACTGGGTCTGGGTGTGTGGCTCAGTGGTGGGACTCATGCATAGCATGCACGAGGCCCTGGGCTTGATCCCCAGCACACATACATACAAAATAAAAACAACCATGCCCCGAACATATTGAGTAGTTTGGTGTATTTCCTTCCAAATCTTTTCTGTCCATTAAGTAATAATAATGATATTATTGTTGTTGTTGTGTAGCCCTCCAGGCACAATGGTGCACACCTGTAATCCCAGTACTCAGGAGGCTGAGGCTAGAGGATCACAGGTTTGAGGTTAGCCTCAGCAACTTAGCAAGATCTTGTTTCAAAATAAAAAATAAAAAG
>PVLC010021555.1:10185-27912 GCA_004027655.1 Graphiurus murinus
GTGGCGCACGCTTGTAATCCCAGCATTCGGGAGGCTGAGACCGGAGGATCCGGGTTCGCGGCCAGCCTCAGCTACCTAGTGAGGCACTCCGCAACTTAGTGAGACCCGGTTTCGAAATAAAGAATAAAAAATAGGGCTGGGGGTGTAGCTCGGAGGTAGAATGCCCCTGAGTTCAATCCCTAGTACCGCAAAAAAAAAACAAACAAAAAAAAATAATAAAAAGGGCTAGGGACAATGTATAGCTTAGAGGTAGAACACCCCTGGGTTCAATCCCCAACACCAAAAAAAAAAAAAAAAAAAGGTTGTGTACCTACCCCCCTTTTTCCATTTTGATATCTCACCTGGGTGTTCTCTTCACATTATAATCAAAATGGAGCCTTGCCAGTTGCCCTGGGTAGTAGCCTAGAAGGTCCTTTCCTTGGCGGGTAATGAACTTACTAGTGGAGAGAATAAGGGGGTGAGAAAAAAGCAACTATTATGATTAGTTCTTTAAAGAAGAGTACTAGTTATTGTACAATAGAAAATACATTTGGGCTGGGCGCGGTGGCACACGCCTGTAATCCTAGTACTTGGGAGACTGAGACAGGAGGTTCGTGGCCAGCCTCAGCTTCTTAGTGAGGCTCTCCACAACTTAGTGAGACCCTAATTCAAAATAAAGAATAAAAAAACAGGGCTGGGGGTGGAGCTCAGAGGTAGAGTGCCCCTGAGTTCAATCCCCAATTCTGAAGAAAAAAAAAAAAGATATTTGAAACAATGCTTTTATGGGGGAGGGAGTACTGAGGATTGAACCAGGGATATTCTACCTCTGAGCTACATAGCCTGCCTTTTTTATTTTTTCTTTTGGAAGAGAGTCTCAGTAAGTTGCTGAGGGTCTCACTGAATTGCTGAAGCTGGCCTTGAACCTGCGATTCTCCTGTCTCAGCTCTCAGGTGCAGGGATTGCAGGCATGCACCACAACGCCCAGCTTCAAAATGCTCTTTACATGCCGAATTCATGACCTGAACAAAGGGATTGGGTAGGTAAATAGGATGGGGAGGGGACTCCAAGTGAGGGCAAGCACAGAAGCCAAGACTTACAGAACTGGGTTGAGAGTACACTATGCAGGGATGTTGGCCAGCCTTTTTGTTATTGTAACAAATGTCTGAGATAAGTAAACTTAAAAAGAGGAAAGGTTAGTCTGGCTTGGTGGTACACACTTGTAATCCCAGTACTTGGGAGGCTGAGACAGGAGGATTGCAGGGTCATGGCCAGACTCAGCTACTTAGTGAAGTCCTCCATAACTTAGTGAGCCCCTGTTTCAAAATAAAATAAGGCTGGGGTGTAGCTTGGAGGTAGAATGCCCCTGGGTTTCATCCCCAGTACTGAAAAAAAAAAAGAAAGGTTTATTTTGATTCGGATTTTGGAGGGTTCAGTCTATGATCAATGGCTCCATTGTTTTTTTTTTGTTTTTTGTTTTTTTTTTTTTGCGGTTCTGGGGATTGAACTCAGGGGCATTCTACCTCCGAGCTACACACCCAGCCCTATTTTTTTATTCTTTATTTTGAAACCGAGTCTCACTAAGTTGCGGAGTGCCTCACTAGGTAGCTGAGGCTGGCCTCGAACCCGGATCCTCTGGTCTCAGCCTCCCGAATGCTGGGATTACAAGCGTGCGCCACCACGCCCGGCTCAATGGCTCCATTGTTTTGTGTTTTGTTTTCGTTTGTGGTAGTAGGGATTGAACCCAGGGTCATTCTATCTCTGAGCTTCACCCCCAGCTCGATTTCTTTTTTATTTTGAAACACATCTACGTTGCTGAGGGTCTCATAAATGGCTGAAGCTGGCCTCCAGTGCGATCCTCCCATCTCACCCAGTGGCCCTATTGTTTTTGAGGTGAGGCAGCACATGACCGTGGGTGTAGAGTGAAGCCAAGCTTCTCACCTTGTGGTGGCTGGAAAATGAAGAGAAGAGGGGCTGGTGTCCCAAGATCCCCTTTAAGAGAGTGCCCCCGTGACCTAACTTCCTCCCACACCCTAAAGTTCCACTCCCTCCCGGTACTGCCAAGGGCCTCTGGGGTCAAGATCCAAGCCATGGCGGGGACCAGAGTGGGCCTGGCTGTCAATTATGACTGGCAAGTGCTGAACGGGGCACTTGTGTCTCCATCTGTACAAACAGGATGTGGAGGAGCTCTGACTTTCAGAAAAACCGCGGGCTGTTTGGGTCTGCCCAGCAGCTGGAATAATATGACTAGGCTTGGACAGTAAGTAACGGCAGGGGACTAAGTCATCAGAAGAGAGGGAGAAACTGGCACAGAAACAGGGAGCAAATGATAGTTCTGAATGCCTGAGAAGGAGAGGCGTGGTTTTCTTAGACTCCCATCCAGTTTCTTTTTTTCTTTTTTTTTTTTTTTTCGTGGTACTGGGAACTGAACTCAGGCATTCTACCTCTGAGCTACACCCCCAGTCCTATTTTTCATTCCTTATTTTTGAAACAGGGTCTCACTAAGGTGTGTGTGTGGGGGGGGGCTCACTAAGTAGCTGAGGCTGGCCGTGAACCTGTATCTTCCTGTCTCAGCCTCCCAAGTACTGGAATTACAAGCGTGCGCCACCACACCCGGCTCTGTCCAGTTTCTGAAGCACTACTTTGGAAGACGTCCCCTAGGGCCCTCCTGGAATTTGTGAAGTCTCTAGGTTCCAAAAGGCCACTGTCATCAGTCTCCCAGCTGCTGTGCTATGTGCAGGAAGCTGTGAGTTTTTTGTTGTTTTTTTTTGTTTTGTTTTGGGTACTGGGGATTGAACTCAGGGACATACTATGTCCAAGGTACACTTCCAGCCCTTTTTCATTTATTTATTTTTTTATTTTGAAACAAGGTCTTGCTAAGTTCCTGAGGATTTTGCTAAGTTGCTAAGACCAGCCTCAAACCTGCAATCCTTCTGTCTTGGCCTCCCAATACTGGGATTGCAGGCATGCACCAGCATGCCCTGCTAGGACTCTAAGTTCTTCACTGGCATGTGCCCACTACGTATAGGTGGGTGAACTCCCCTCCTGTCTCCCACAAGCCCCTCCCCAGCACCAAGGAACACCCCTGTCACAGTCCCTTGGGGCTTTGGCAGATTTGGCAGGAGTGCAGAGACAGGCAGGCAGTGTGTGCCAGGTGGTGACTGATGGAGCAAGGGCAGAGCAGAGAGCTTCGGGAGATGACAGTGTGACACCTTTTGCCTCTGACTCATCAGGTAAGTTTCCCATGCTCCTCTATCTCAAATCTGACAGTTTCCAATTCAGAGATTTTCATCTCTGTTTTCTGAAAGAAGATTCTGCTCCCTAAGCGGAAGCACCTAGCCTGGCCTGAGGATTGTGGGATCCTGCCTTCTCTTTGGAGATTAGGTATGAAGCAACGTGAACTTCCAGACCTGGCTGCCACTCTGCTCAAACTTCGGTGGACCCAGCTTTTTATTTTATTTAATTTTTGGTACTGGAGATTGAACCCAGGGGCATTCTACCTCTTGAGTGACACCCCAAGCCCTCCTTTTATTTATTTTTTACTTGGAAACAGGGTCTCTCTAAGTTGCTGAGGGTCTTGCCTATTTGCCAAGGCTGTTCTTGAACCTGTGATCCTCCTGTCTTAGCCTCCCAAGCACTGGGATTCCAAGTGTGTGCCTGAGCGCAGCTTGACTCAACTTTCAAGACTCTTGAATTAGCTGTAGAAGGCTCTGTTGTTCTCCTTGAGCAGGAGTAGCAGCCCAGCTGCTTTCAATTCCATTATGCATTATTTACAAGTCCCTGACAGCTCGGCTCTTTGGGGTGATGTGTTTGGTCCACATGAGAGCAGACTTGTCCCCTGGGAGGGTGACTGTAACCGAAGCAGGATCTGGGATTGGCTTCAGATCAAATTCAGTATGCACAGGTGAGGAGGGGTTGTTCATGCCTTCATAGTCTGGACCACATCCACCCAAGGTGGCCACGTCCCTGTCCTTGGTCACACCCGAGCTCTTTGTGACACCTGAGCTGTTCCCATGATTTCCAAAGCCCTTTACAGAGATGTTCTCATGTAATTCTCACAGGCACCTTCCATGGTGAATATTATTAACTCCCTGCTTTATAAGAGTAAAAACAAGCTCAGAGAAGGTAACTGAACTTTCTACATGTGGCCCTCGTAAACGCCGGAGCACGAATGGCCCAGGTTCTCAAAGTCCATGTCTTGTCCAGAGTCCTCTGTGTGTGGACGACAATTTTTTTTCTTCCAGAAAAGCTCAGCACTATTTCTGTATTAACTCTGACTCTCATACTTGTGGTCAGACAGCAAGTAGACATCAAGTAACAAAAGAATAGAAAGAGCAATAAAGATTTGGTAATGTCAGCTGGACGATGCCTCCTATTCAATACAGAGTACTTAGTGTAAGTCCTGATGTATCCACAGTGTGCTGGGTGCTGGGGACACAGTGATTACTGTCTTCCCACTGCAGTTCTTCCACTGGCAAGGAAAACCATATTCAGGAAACTAGCTAATCATAGGCAATTTGATGGGTGCTGTAACACATTGGGAAATGGGGTCTTGGGAAAATTAGTAATTTCACTAAGGGCACAAACTAATATATCCAGGAGATGGGATGAAATGCAGGCCTGGGAGACACCTGTCTGCCCTGTCCTCTCCCTGACTCTGCTGACCCCATAGTGTTCCCTCAAGGACTGGAGGAGACTCCGTCTTCTCCTCACTGAAATAGGAATGGCAGCCATTGTCTTCATTAGCGATTACATGAGAGCAACGAGACACCTGAACGTGGGACTGACATCTCCTGTCCATTAGGTGTTGCTGTCCTTTCGGCAGGTAAGCTGACCCTGCAGCTGCCTCTAGATCTTTCTGCCTTAATTCATTCATTATTGCCAGAGATTGAACTCGGGGCCTTGTGCATGCTGAGTACTTACTATACTTCTGAGCTACATTCCCAGCCCTATCTGTGTTTTAAAATCCACTTAATATCTGACAGATTCTGTGTCTTTTATCTTCCATACCACACTGAATTGTATCCATGGGAATGGAATGCAACTGGTCTTCTCAGGAGCATGCTGTGCTCCACAAACCAGTGCAACAGTCAGCCCCGCCCCCAGTGACGGCCCCCCAGTCTGTGGCTTGGAAGCCAGTTGACACTTGTGCCTAATATAATTCTTTTGATGAGACTATTCTGTGAGCCATTTAATATTTCCTTTTATTAGGTACCCCTACTTGTTAGCAATTTACTTTCCTCTAATATAGCCCTCAGGTGAGACCTTTAAGAATGAATTGGTTGAAGACTTGCCAAAACAGCAGAAGGGAAGAGTCAGGTTCTGTCAGTCAACAGGAAGCCGAACCACAAATAAAGGACAGAATTGTGTGTGTGTGTGTGTGTGTGTGTGTGTGTGTGTGTGTTTTGCTGGGGATCAAACCTAGGGGTGTTTTGCCTCTGAGCTACACCTCCAGACCTTTTTTATTTTGAAACAGTGTTTGGCTAAGTTGTTGAGGGCCTTGCTAAGTTGCTAAGGCTGGTCTCAAACCTGTAATCTTCCTGTCTCAGCCTCCCAAGTACTGGGATGACAATCATGTGCCACCACATCTGGCTCAGGAAATGATAGTTTTGCTCATTTATTCACTTTAGTTTATTAACTGTGCAATCAGGGCATACTACGCATGACCACCTGTTAAGTAGAGGATATAACAGGCAGTTGTAGAGAAAGACAAGCAAGCTCCACACTGGCAGGGGTGGGACTGCCAGCCTGGAGATTCAACAAACTGCAATAACTGCAAACACAGACAGTGGAGCCAGACCAGTGGTTCAAGTCCCACCTCTGCAGAGTACTGGCTGTGGGATCATGGAGCAATCACCCACATTGCACCTTGGGTGGAATTCACAGTTGGAACAATGAAATGAGATAATATGTACTCCTAATATGCTTGGCATGCAGTAATAGCTGTATAAGTGTTAACTACTATCATCCCAGTGTTAAGAAAGGCAGGAAATAAAGAAGATCATTGGAAGTGGTAAGAATGGCAACAAAGAAAATAAAAAAGGATGTGAGGTAGGGAATAACAAGTGGAGAGGGAGGGAGGAGAAGCCCTCTTCTAGCCAGGGTGGCCAAGGAATGGCTGTCTGACCAGCTGGCAACAGAGCTGAGACACATTGTGTTTGGCAAGAGTACGAGGGGTGGGGAAGGAGCTGTTTGGGTTAGTATTCTCACTGCTATGACTCAAAATACTTAATGACTACAACTTATAGGAAGGAAGATTCATGTGCTCATAGTCCTGTAAGTTTCAGGCGGTTAGTCTACATTAGGCCAGGTGAAGTCTTGGAGCTTAGGGCATGGTGGTGGGGAACAGAGAGCAAGACAAATGGTGAGGGACACATATAGAGTTCAGTGCTGCATCCCCAGTGACCTATCTCCTTCAGACACACAATACATTCACATTATTAATCCATCAATGGATATATCCACTGATGAAAGCAGCACCTTCATGATTCAGTTATTTCACCTCTGAACATTGTCATTCTATATCCAAACCACAACAAGGATGATCCAGGTAGAAGGAAGAGCCTGCTCAAAAGCCCTGAGGGATGAAAGAAGCATGGCCTGTGGAAGGAACCAAAGGGAAGAGGGGGGTGGGCTGGGGGGTGAAAGGAGAAGGTTGGAAGGACAAGGAGGAGTAGTTCCTGAAGAATCTTGGAGGCCACAGCGATGAGTTCAGATTTTGTGCTAAATGCAGTTGGTTGAAGGGTTTCCTATACATTTCATGAAGCTCATTCTGGAGAACAGACTGTTGAGAGAAAGAGTGAGGGTTATTATAGATGAACAAAGAGGTGATGGTGATCTGGACCATGTGGTGGCACTGAGCTGGTCACAAGCTGCTGTGGTTTGGCTCTGGAATGTTCTCCAAAGGCCCATGTGTTAAAGACTTGGTCTCCAGCTGTGTTGGTCAGCTTTTCATTGCTGTGATAAATATCCAAGGAAAACAACTTAGAAAAGGAAAGGTTTATTTGGCCCATGGTTTGAAGTTTCAGTTCATGGTTGGCTGGCTCCAAGGCAGAAACATCATGGTAGAGGGTGTGGCACAGGAAAGCTGCTTAGCCCATGGCAGCTGGGAAGGGAAGAGAGAGAGAGAGAAAGGAAGCCAGGGACAGGAAATACCCATGGCATGTCCCCAATGACCTACTTCCTCCAAATAGGCCCCACCTCCTAAAGTTTCCACCACTTCCCACTAATGTTATCAAATTATGAATTTACCAATGGCTTGACCTATAACGAATCACAGCCCTCATGACTCAGCCGCTTCCCACCTCTGACACTGCTGCGCTGGGTACCAGGCCTTCAGCACAGGCGCCTCTGGAGATACTCCACGGGAGTGGGCGGAACACATTGGAGCCCCAGCTCCCCCTCCCCCGCCTCCCTCTCTCTCTCTCTCTCTCTCTCTCTCTCTCTCTCTCTCATTACCTGGCCATCCTGAGGTGAGCAGCTTCCCCTGCCACACACTCCTGCCATGATGTATTGAACTGCCACAGGCCCAAAGCAACTGGGCCAAGCGACCATGAACTGAAACCTCTCTGAGACTATGAGCCAGAATAAACCTTCCTCCTCATAAGTTGTTCATCCCAGGTGTTTTGTCACAGTGACATAAGTTATTCTGATGAGAGATCTGTCCTGGATGTGGAGTTGATGCTTCCTGTGGAGGGGCAGAGCCCACTCTTGGCGGGACACAAGGTAGCAGAATGCCTGTCAGTGAGCAGTGCGGGTGGGCGGGGCGCCAGGTCCAGTGCTGTGCAGGGAGAGGTGGAGCTATTGCAGCGCCTTTCCTCTTGTGGCTGATGACAAGCACAGGGGCCCAGTGGGCCCTAGAGCTTGCTGTGCTCTGCTCCACCCAAGCACTCAGGCTCCAGGGGGACTGGCTCAGGCCAGATCCAGTGACTGATCTGGCTCTACTGAGTGCCAGACAGCTAGAGCCAAAAAACGTTTGTTTTCATCTTCCCCAGGAGACGAGGCCACAGTTAAAAGGCCCCCATAGAAGCCAGGAGTGGTGGTACACACTGGTAATCCCAGTACTTGGGAGGCTGAGACTGGAGGATCCAGGTTCGAGGCCAGCCTCAGCTACTTAGTGAGGCACTCCGCAACTTAGTGAGACCCTGTTTCAAAATAAAGAATAAAAAATAGGGCTGGGTGTGTAGCTCGGAGGTAGAATGCCTCTGGGTTCAATCCCCAGTACCACAAAAAACAAAACAAAACAAAAAACAAAATAGGGCTGGAGATGTAGCTTGGATGTAAAATGCCCCTGGGTTCAATCCCCAGTACCACAAAACAAACAAACACCCAAAAAAGGGCCCCATAGTACACAAAACAATCTCACACATGCACAGAAAGAACAAGGACTGGTGGAGAGGAAGGGATCAGGAAACACTGGAACCAATCCTGGTTCTACTCCACACTGTGTCTTCCTTGGGTGGATCTCAGGGATGGGAGAGCAGGTGCTGTGCTTTCTCTGAAAATAGGATTCTTATGGAATCCAGGATGGATGCATCTTTCGTGTGTGCACGCGTGCGTGCGCGCGCGCACGCGCGATGGTTTGGGTGATCCCCTGGAAGAACTCATGTATTGGCAATGTAAAAATGTCCAGAAGTGTAATTAAATCATGAAGGCTACAATCTCCTCAGTGGGTTAATGGTCCCCTTGGGTGGTAATGCCGCAGGTAGGGTGAGGCTGGAGGCTGGAGGCTGGAGGAGGGTCATTAGGCTGTGCTCTTGGGGACTGCACTCATCCATGGCCCCTCCCTCTGCTCTTGCTCCCGGCTCCTGGCCTCCACGATGTGAGAGCAGCGTCCCTCCATGGACCCTGCTACTGCTGCTGCCATTTATGCTTTCCCAAGAAAAACCAATATCCTTCTGATCTTTTGGGACCCGGAAGGTTTGGTTGGATTCTGTAATGAATGTGGGATTTATTTTCTTTTAACTTTCCCTAGGTCCCTCTGGCAGCAGTTGCCTCCGTTATGGAGCAGCCCAGGTGCCTGCCTGCCTCGCCTCAGCTCTGGGAAGCTCAGCATCTGCTGGACCATACCTGGGTGGAATCACTGGATGACGGTCAACAAATTCTCGTAGTCGGATGGCAGTCATGATGGATGGGGAATCTGAAAAAAAAAAAGACAGGCAAAATTTCATTTTGCTAGTGTTTACACACTTCCAGGTATAAGCTATTGCTGGGGTTTGGAGATACTTTTGGGAATGGAAAGTATAAGCCAATAAATACAGATGTGCTTTTGGTGCTACTGGGAGGTGGTGGAAACTTTAGGAGGTAGGGCCTAATGGGAGGGAGTTAGATTTCTGGCGGCCTGTCCTTGAGGGGCTGTTGGGACCTTGACTCCTTCCCTTTCTCTTTCTTTGCTTCCTGGCTGCCATGAGGCAAACAGGCCTCCACCACACACACCTGACAGGATGTACTGTGCCATCACAGGTTCAAAGAGACAGGGCCAACTTGATGGATGGAGGTCTGTGAAGTGTTGAGCCAAAATAAACCTTTTAACTTACTAGGATAATTATGTCAGGTATTTTGTCACAGGTAAAGAAAGCTGACTGACATAGCTATCTAGTACCACAAAGTCCATCTTGAAAGATTCTCAATAAGAAAACTGACATAGTAGAAGGACTATCCATGGTTTCCTTTAGGGAAGGAGATAAAAGAAGGCTAATACAGAAGCAAAAGAAATAGAAAGTATAAGCCAATAAATACAGATATACTTTTCTTTAAAAACATAAGGTACTGGCCGGGCATGGTGGTGCATGTCTGTAATCCCAGTACTTGGGAAGCTGAAAGAGGAGGATTGCAAGTTCGAAAACAGCCTCAATGACATAGTGAGACACTGTTTCAAAATTAAAAATTAAGAAAAGGGCTGGACCCACCAAGTGCTGTGTGCATGTATGGCACTGTCAACATGATTTACAGTAGATGTGAAACTATGCACCAATAAGAGCATAATAACAGAAAAAAAAGAAAAAGAAAAAAAGGCTAGAGGTATAGTTTGGAGAAAGAAGGCCCCTGGGTTCTATCCTATCCCCAGGACAAAAAGGCAAAAAGAGAAGAGGAGAGGGAGAGGGAGAGGGAGAGGGAGAGGGAGAGGGAGAGGGAGAGGGGAAGGGAAGGGAAGAGAGAAGAGAGAACAAAGAGGAGAGGAAAGGAGAGAGGGGGGCAAAGGAGAGAACAAAGTGGAGGAAAGACGTCCATTTGCAGATTTAGTTAGACAGAGAAGCTCTCAGTCTCCCCTTGCTTGGTGCCTATCAGGCTGGGTGCTGGAAGCTTTCTGCTTTTACTCTTAGTGTGAGGAAGACCGAAGGAAGTGGAGAAGTTAAAACAAGTTGGTGCTTGAAACTCAGTAGAGGAAGCTGCCCTTGGTTTCGGAATGAGTCTGCTTCCGGAATGCTGGTGGGCTTAGGCTCCCTCCAGGTCTCTTAGGGTGCTTGCTCTTGCACAAGCCAGCAAGATAAGCCCAGGGTCACTCTAGTTCTGGATAAAGTAGAGCCCTGCAGTCCGCTGTGCTTACAGGGGCTTGGGAATGTGGAGACAAGGCAGAGGCAATGTCCTGCTGCTTTGACCTTCTCTAGGCAAAAAGGACTGTAAAGCCATGGCGGCAGTGGCTGAGCACAGAGCCAGCTTCCTGGCTGTGCAGGTACAGCAGCAGTGGTAGTAGCGGCAGCACTGGGAGTAGATTTGTTTTTTATATTTTTATGGCACTGGGGATTGAACCCAGGGGCATTCTGCCTCCAAGCTACATCCCCAGGCTCTTTATTTTTTATTTTGAAACAGGATCTAAGTTGCTGAAGGTCTTGCTAAGTTACCGAGGCTGGCTTCAAACCTGTGATTCTTCTGTCTCAGTCTCTCAAGTACTAGGATGACAGGTGTGTGCCACCATGCCCAGCTGGCCTTAGATATCTTGCTCTCTTCTCCCAGAATCACAAAGCTTTATGAAATGGGGATATAAAATTACAGAAGATCTCAATTGTGTTTACCACAATTTTATTTTGTCCTTCTTTCCTTCCATTTATTTATTTATTTATTTATTTATTTATTTATTTATTTATTTATGAATGATACCGGGGACTGAACCCAGGGGCATTCTGCCTGAGCTATACCCCTAATCATTTTTAAAATTTTTAAATTTTGAAACGGTCTCACTAAGTTGTGGAGGGCTTTCTTTCTTCTTTTAAAAGAATAATCATAGCGATGCCAAAGGTAAAGATATGTTCTCTAATGAGCAGGCTTCTCTGAATAGCCAGTCATTCTGTCATAGGTAATGCTGTTGCAAATGCTCATGCTGCTTCGAAAGCCACACTCCTTGGCAAAACCAAGCAGCTAGCTGACCCGAGGGCAGGGAGCCAAGTCTCCACTGTAACAGGGAACAGAGGGGGGGTCACATACTTTTATTTCCTGACCCTCCTCCAAGTTACTTTCCTTTCCTCTTGGCTTCTTTCCAACGGTTCTAGTTTTGTTTTGGCTGATGGTTTGTGTTTTGAATTGTTTTAACATAACACAATAGTTAAGATTCAAGTTTCCAGTTCTCCTGTGAACTGTTACAAGTTACCTGTACCTGTTTTCCTGTGAGTAAAATAGTTTCCATGTTTTACAGGGTGCTGGGAGACCCAATTATTTTATTTATATATATATATATATATATATATATATATATATATTTTTTTTTTTTTTTTTAACAGATCCTCATAGTTCTTTCTTAAAGATTCTTTTAAAGTTATAGAAAACTCTCACATACATTATTGCCTCATTTAACCCCCAGAAAGGTATTGTGATCACTCTACAGAGCCAGGAAACTACTGGCCACAGGCCACAAGGGTCTGGATCCAATGTTCTCCCACTACAGGGGTCCCATGTTTATGCAAAGCAGAGGCTCTGTATGTATACGGAATACATAATGTATACACATAATGCAAAATTGACAAGGTACACAAAAGGTGCTCTATAAAGAGGACTGCTTTCTTCTACCTCTGCCTCTCAGTCACTCAGTTTCTCTGTCCTTATTGTAGACTTTCTTTCTTTTTCTTTTCTTTTTTTTTTTTTGTGGTACTGAGATTGAAATCCAGGGGCATTCTATCTTTGAGCTACACCCCCAGCCCTTTTTATTTTTATTTTGAAACAGGATCTCACAAAGTTGCAGAGGGCCTCACTAAGTTGCAACCCTCCTGTTTCAGCCTCCCAAATACTGGAATTACAGGCAAGTGATGCCTGACTCATGTGAATATTTAAATGTGGTAGTTTGCTTGTAGCAAACCATGTTCTCCAGTAAATACTCAGCTGTAATATGAAATTTTAGACAAGAAACACAATGTATTATATGTTTAAGTATGAGGTGGGAAATAGAAATGGGCTTAATATAGAGAAGGAAGGGCTTAGAAAATCATTGGACCAGCTGACTGGGGCCTCTAGGAAGCATCTAGAATGACTCCACAAAAGTCATTCTGGAAGCTTCCAGTACAACTGAGAATCTACTCCCTGGCCAAGCATGGTGGTGCATGACTGTAATCCCAGTAGTTTGGAGGCTGAGACAGGAATATTGCAGATGTGAGGCCAGTCTCAGCAATTTAGTAAGACACTGTTTCAAAATAAAAGGGCTGGGGGTGTAGTGTAGCTCAGATGTAGAATGCGCCTAGGTTCAAGCCCCAGTCCCCCCGCCCCTCCAAATTTATAAGCTATTCAGGATTTCTGTCCTCCTAACAAATACAGCATGACTTTGCCCTGGATGATAAAGTGATGCTTAGCACCTAGAAATCCTGAATTAGTGCTCTAGTGTACCATGCTTTTCTCATGCTGTACAAACATTTTGGGGGGAGGAACACATTAACAATCAATTTTGAGTCTAGGCCTAACTCTTAGAATAATCCACATCTGGGTGTGTTACAGATCTGTCACTCTGCGCCTTTAGGGAATTCCTTTTACTTACATAAAGGCTACCAAATCACACATGTCATTAAGAACCTCTTGACACTAAGAAAATGTAGTTTGCAGTAAAATGTATTGGTATATTTTATTTTAGTCAATCTTTAAAGATACAGCCACATACCAGATTTAAAGGTGATAGCTCAAGTATGCACATGTGGTAAGCTCACCATGTCCATGTTCACAGCTGCTGTTCTCAGCACCAGGAACAGCACAACTTTCATGTCCTTCCAAATATACAAAGTTTTCTTGGTCACCTTAGAAGAGTTTTTTGCTTAGATGATCTTTTTGTTTAGATGTGCCTCAAATGAAGTTCATCCAAAGCAGCATGCCTTCCAGCCTTATCCTCTTCTTACCTTTTGTTTGATTTTGAATAAAGCATAGGAAGCTGCTATGGTCTCTACCTGAAAGGTCGCCAAAGTGCATGTGTTGTTGAAGCCGGGTGTGGTGGCGCACACTTGTAATCCCAAAACTTGGGAGGCTGAGGCAGGAGGTTTTCGGCTAGCCTCAGCAAATTAGTGAGGTCCTCCACAACTTAGTGAGACCCTGTTTCAAAATAAAGAACAAAGTGCATGTGTTGAAGACTTGGTTCTCAGCTTGTGCTATCGGGAAGTGGTGGGACTTTTAAGAAGCTGGGCCTAGGGACTTCTGGGAATATGGTGTTGGAGTGAAACAACTCTCATCAGGCGCTGTGAGCGCGATTCAAATCTGCCATCAAAGCAGCTTCTTGACAGAAGAAAAAAAGCAATAAAAAAGTGAACAAAGCTATGAAAACTGAAGTACAGCTGAAGAGAATCAAGAAAGCCGACCAGGAAGAGCAAAGGAACCAGTCTGCGTGGCAGTGGTGCCACACCACAGAGTGGTGGCCGTCATTGAGCCAGCCCCCAGTGTGGGGTCTACTAACAAAGAAATATATAACAACCTTCTGCATTCCCAGCGACCAGAGGTGGAGTAAGCAACACTTGAACTCCACATCCTAACCAGGTGGCATATCTCGGCACCTTCGACAGTGACCGGAATGCATGGCATGACCAGCTTAAGCCTGCATGGGGCCATCCCAGCTCACCTTTCCCTCCAGAGCTGGAGCAGCAATCAACTGCACTGCAGAGCTTGAATCAAAACTGCCGCAGGAGCAGCTTCTTGACGGAAGGAAAGAAAAGCAAAACAGCAGAAAAGTGAACAAAGCAACAAAAGCAACTGATCAGAACCCAGAAAGTAGACCAGGGAGAACAAAGGAGCCAGCACGTGCATGGTGGTGGCAGCCACCATTTTTGCCAGTCACTCACAGCAGCAGTGATCTACCCAAAAGATCTGCAGAGGCCAAATAAGGTCTGTTCTTAAAAACTTGCAGGGTTTTTTATTTTGTTTCTTGTTGTTGTTTTTTGTTTTCTGTTTTGTTTTTACTCTGTTTTCATTTTGCATTGCTTTCATTTATCTATGTTTGTTTGGAGGATTGGTTGCTTTGTTAGCTTTTGCTAGACCCTAGAAGTCAACACCTGAAACCCACCAAAGGCACCAATAGAGTGGGCAGAAGAAGTCCCAGAGTAATTGCAACTCAGTACAAGATACCATTCACAGAAAGAAAATAAGAATAAGAAACCTATAAATTCAGAGAAAGCTTGCAAGAGCTGCAAAGATATAAATTTAAGAACAGGAAAACCATGGGAAGGAGAAATACCAAAGAAACAATGAGTCAACACAATCCCACAATAACAGAACTCAACAACACTAAATGGCAGAGATTACGAGAAGAACAATTCAGATCTTTAATAATAGAAATGATACAAAACTTCCAGAAAGAATGCAGAGAGAGCTGGAAAGAAATAAAGGAACAAATAAACAAAGAATCTGACACCCTGAGTAGGAATCATAGAGAAGCCTTGAGGGAAGTGAAGGATGTGAAAGATGCAATAATAGAAGTGAAGGCATCAATACAAACTATAAACAGTAGATTAGACCACATGGAAAATACAATATCACTCTTAGAAGATGACCATTCCAAAAATGAATCCATTTACATAATCTAGAAAAAAAATCGACAGTATGAATTGGACATCGATGAGATCTGGGCCAACTTTAAAAGAGCTAACCTAAGAATAATAGGCATAGAAGAGAGATTAGAGGTTGAAACTAATGGAATAAACAACCTTTTCAAAGAATATCAGAGAATTTTCCAAACATAGAAAGAGAAGTTGATACACAGGTGCAGGAAACATACAGAACCTCCTTTAGACAAGACCAAAGAAGAGGTTCACCACGTCACATAATAATCAAGCTGACTAACGTAGAGGCTAAGGAAAGAATTCTAAAGGCAACAAAAGTAAAAGGCCAAGTGGCATTTAGAGGCAAACCAATTAGAACCACTCCAGACCTCCCAAACCAAGTCATGAAAGCCAGGAGGGGCTGGAGTAACATATTCTAAACTCTGAAAGAAAATAACTTCCCGCCAAGATTCTCCTACCCAGAAAAACTCTCAAAATTGACGGGGATATAAAAACCTTCCATGACAAACAGGAACTGAAAGCATTTATGTCTTCCAAACCAGCACTAGAGAAAATACTCAAAGAGATTAACTACAAAGAAGAACTAAGAAGTAAATGTCAGAACCAGAGAAACAATAATTTCCAGGAAGCAAACAACGAAGCAAGGGAGAACAAACACTACCGCAAACAGAAGTCAAGACTCAAAATGTTAGGAATTAAAAATCATCTCTCAATAATCACACAATATAAATGATCTCAACTCCCCAATAAAAAGGCACAACGTGGCAAAATGGATTAAAACTCAGAATCTATCTATATGCTGCCTGCAAGAAACACACCTTACAAGCAAAGATTCCCACAAACTAAAGGTGAAGGGCTGGAGTAAGGAAAATTTATAGCATTGAGTGCCCACATAAGAAGAACGGAAAATCACCAAATAAATAACCTAATGACACAGGTTAAAGCCTTTGAAAACAAGAACAGTCTAACCCCAAAGCCAGTAGAAGACAGGAAATTATGAGAATCAGAGCAGAAATTAATGAAATAGAGAATAAAAAAACAATACAGAAAATCAACAAAACCAAAAGCTGGTTTCTTGAAAAAAATAAACAAGATAGATAAACCATTGGCCAACCTAACCAAAAGAAAGAGAGAGTCAACCCAAATTACCAAAATAAGAGGTTAAGAACATGATATTACCACTGACAGTGTGGAAATACAGAGGATCATCAGAAACTATGTTGAAAAACTATACGCCAACAAAATGGAAAATCTAGAAGAAGTCAAGAAGATATAGAAATTGAGTCAAGAAGATATAGAAAACTTAAATCGACCAATAACAATCAAAGAAATAGAAACAGCAATAAAGAGTTTGCCATCAAACAAAAGCCCAGGACCAGATGGTTTTCCAAGTGAATTTTATAAAACATTTATGGAAGAACTAATCTCAATACTCCTCAAACTATTCCGTGAAATAGACAGAAACAGGACCCTCCTCAACACATTCTATAAAGCCAACATCACATTAAAACCAAAGCCAAATAAAGACAGCTCAAGAGAAGAAAATTATAGGCCTATATCATTGATGAACTTAGATGCAAAACTGCTAAACAAAATACTAGCAATGTGCATTCAAAACCACATCAAGAAAATTATATACCATGACCAAGTTGGGTTCATCCCAGGGATGCAAGGCTGGTTCAGCATACGAAAAACAATCCATGTAATTCACCACATAAACAAACTCAAAGACAAAAATCACATGATCATCTCAATTGATGCTGAAAAAGCATTTGACAAGATCCAACACCCATTCATGCTAAAAGTACTGCAGAGAATCGGAATAGAAGGAACATACCTCAACATCATAGAGGCAATATACAATAGACCTACAGCCAATATCATATTAAATGGAGAAAAACTGCAAGAGTTCCTACTAAAAACAGGAACAAGACAAGGATGTCCATTATCATCTCTTCTGTTCAACATAGTACTTGAGACTCTAGCCAGAGCAATAAGGCAAGAGAAGGAAATCAAAGAGGTAAAAATAGGGAAAGAAGAACTAAAACTATCCCTCTTTGCAGATGACATGATACTATACTTAGAAGACCCAACAAAGTCAGCCAAAAAACTTATAGAACTGATCAACAAATTCAGCAAAGTGTCTGGATACAAAATCAATCTTCAAAAATCAGAAGCTTTCCTGTATGCCAACCATAATACCACTAAAAAAGAAGTCCAGAAAACAATTCCACTCACGGTAGCACCCCAAAAAATAAAATACTTGCTGGGTGTGGTGGCACACGCTTGTAATCCCAGCATTTGGGAGGCTGAGACCAGAGGATCCTGGTTCGAGGCCAGCCTCAGCTACCTAGTGAGGCACTCTGCAACTTAGTGAGACTCAGTTTCAAAATAAAAAGAATAAAAAATAGGGCTGGGGGTATAGCTCAAAGGTAGAATGCCCCTGAGTTCAATCCCCAGTATCGCAAAAAAAATTAAATTAAATTAAAATAAAATACTTAGGGATAAACCTAACCAAAGAGATGAAGGACCTCTATAAGGAAAACTACAAAAAGTTGAAAAAAGAAATCGATGAAGACCTTAGAAGATGGAAAGATTTACCATGCTCTTGGATAGGCAGAATAAATATCATTAAAATGGCCATCCTCCCAAAAGTAATCTACAAATTCAATGCAATACCCATGAAATTACCAAGGTCACTCTTCACAGACATAGAAAAATCAGTCCTTAAATTCATTTGGAACCACAAAAAGCCTAGGATAGCCAAAGTAGTTCTTAGTAACAAGAACCATGCAGG
>PVLC010021556.1:0-27810 GCA_004027655.1 Graphiurus murinus
TTTTTTTTTTTTTTTTTTTTTTTTTTTTTTTTGCAGTACTGGGTATTGAACTCAGGGGCATCCTACGTCTAAGTTATATCTCTAGTACTCTTTTTTATTCTTTATACACTAAGTTGCGGAGGGCCTCACTAAGTAGCTGAGGCTGGCCGTGAACCTGCGATCCTCCTGTCTCAGCCTTCCAAGTACTGGGATTACAAGTGTGTGCCACCACGCCTGGCTCTGCTTTTTTTTTTTTCTTGTGGTACTAGGGTTTGAAGCCAGGGGCATTCTACCTCCGAGCTACACCTCCAGTCCTACTTTTTATTCTTTATTTTGAAACAGGGCCTCACTAAGTAGCTGAGGCTGGCCGCGAACCCGGATCCTCCAGTCTCAGCCTCCCAGGTACTGGGATTATAAGTGTGCAACACCACGCCTGGGTACCCTAACTCTGTTTACGCACATAGGGGCGCTGAGTAGTTGGCACTGAAGTGTCACTGTCACCACCCCGTCCCTGTCCGCTCTCGCCTGAGCCTCTGCCTGCCCGGGCACCCGCACAGCGGTGCCCTCCGCTGCAGTGCGGCTTCAGGGCCTCTGCTCGGCACTCACAAATTCTCCCCTGGAAGGAGTGTTCGGTGCTCCCCGTGACCTTGGGTTGACCTCAATCTGAATTTCTACCTGACCGACCAACTTCTAAGTTGCCTGGGTTTTCAGCGCCGTGTGAGCTGGCCTCAGCTCTGTTTGTACACGAATCTTCAGCTCCCCGAGCTGGCTTATTTACCAGTGTGTTTGCAGAGGCCAAAGAAAGCGAAGGGCGTCCTCGGCAGCCCCCTCCCCAGAACCAGCAGGAGAAGCCGGTGTGGGGCTGTGCTGTCCCCCGCCCTAGGTGAGTCTGTGTCCAGATGGCCAGCAGGCCCGGGCAGGGGGCCTGGGCACACATCGGAGATGGAGACAGAGCCTGGCGGCCGGTGCGGCGGGCACGGCGGGCACGGCCTCTGTTTACGGCCCCGAGCTCTCTCGAGGAGCCGTCCTGAGGGTGTGCCGCCCCGCCTGCTGCAGAGGGGCAGTGGCCATCTCCGCCATCTGGCCTGCCAGCCGTGGCTGCGGGACCCCCACCCCGCTCTCCGGGGAGGAGCCTTGGCGCTGCCCACTCGTTCACCTGCCCCATGTCACCAGGTGGCGAGCCATGGCGCCGTGCCGGCAGGGTGCTCCGAGGCCCACCCGGCCTTTACCTGCTCTGGGATTCTCACCCGACGCGCGTGTCTGGGCTCTGCCATCTCCGGCGGCGTCCTCATCCAGCTCCACCCTCTCGGTGCACAGAGGCGCCTGACCCGGAGGAGGCCTGTTGTGGCGTCATGCACGGGACTCTTGTCGCAGTGCCAGCAGGTGGCCGTGACCCCCACCCAGCGGCTGCCGCTCAGAGCTCGCCTCAGACGTGTCGTTAGCAAACTCTTGCTTTTTTTTTTTTTTTTCCTTACCTTGTTAACACATCTCAGCTTTCTTTCTTTTTTTTTTTTTTTTTCGGTACTGGGGATTGAACCCAGGGGCGTTCTGCCTCCGAGCTACACCCCCAGCCCTATTTTTTATTCTTTATTTTGAAACCGAGTCTCACTAAGTTGCAGAGTGCCTCACTAGGTAGCTGAGGCTGGCCGAGAACCCGGATCCTCCGGTCTCAGCCTCCCGAATGCTGGGATTACAAGCGTGCGCCACCACGCCTGGCTCCATCTCAGCTTTCTTAAATAACACAGGTCAGAATTTTTTATTACGGCAAACAGCTCAATGTGAAGTTACCGCCTGACATTTGTAGGCGTGCGGCCCAGCGACAGTAAGTCTGCTCACGAGGGTGTGCGGCAGTCACTGCCATCCGTCTCCAGGACCCCGTCGCTTCCCAGAGCTGAGCCTCTGTCCCGGTTCATCAGCACCTCATTCCCCTTCCTCCCAGCACCCAGCAGCCCCTAGTCTGCCTTCTGCCTCTCTGAACTTGACTACTGCGGGGACCTCATGGACGTGGAATCACACAGTGTTATCTTTCTTGGTTTATTTCAGTTAGCAGAATGTGGGGCGTGTACCGGAATTCCCTTCCTTTTGAAGGCCGAGTAATATTCCACTGTAGGAAGGGACCACTCTTGTACTTACCCATCTGTCTGTGGACATTGGGCCGCCTACCCCTCTGGCTGTTGTGAATATTTCTGCTGTGGATCTGAGTGGGCAGGACTCTGTTTTCAGTTCTTTGGGTGTGTTCCCAGAAGCGGACTCCTGGACTGGATTCTTACCTCCTCTCGTGTGCAGGGCAAGCCCAAGAGCGCCTGAAGCGTTGCCTGGTTGTGCTCTGCAGTTAGAGGCCGTTAGTGGCCACCTTCCATCAGGCTGTATCCTGTGACCGAGGGAGCCATATTTTGCTTTGGGGGGTATTGGAGATTGAACTCAGGGGCATTCTACCTCTGAGCTACATCCCCAGCCCAATTTAATTTATTTTTTTATATTGAAACAGGGTCTAAGTTGCTGAGGCTGATCTCAAACCTGTGATTCTCCTGTTTCAGCCTCCCAAGTACCTGAATTACAAGTGTATGTCAGCATGCCCAGTGGGAGCCATACTTTTGAGGTCACTGGCTGATTTGGGGTCCCTTCCGGCTGGCTTCCCAGCCTCAGGCAGGGCTCTGCCCTGCAGACACGGACCCAGAGGGGGCGCCCCCAGCCAGCAGAATCATCGCAAAGCCCGGGGGCTTCCATGTGTCTACCAAGAAAGGGCTGAGGGGTCGGTGTGCTGGAGATCTACACTGACATTAGAAACTGGGACACCAAGGCCAGGCGTGGTGGCGCACCCTTGTAATCCTAGTAGTTGGGAGGCTGAGACAGGAGGATCACAGGTTCAAGAACAGCCTCAAAAAGTAGAAGTGAGACTCTCATCAACCTAGTGAGACCCTGTTTCAAAATAAGAGATAAAATTGAGCTGAGGGTGTAGCTCGAAGGTAGAATGCCTCCGGGTTCAATCCCCACTGCCACGCGCGCGCACACACACACACACACACACACACACACACACACAAAGAAACGGGGGCACCAGGGCTGCGGACCTGTGGTGCTGTGTGCCCAGGCTCCATGCTCTGTGACCTGCCTTCCTTTTTCTTCCTCTTTATGATGATTAGTGCATACTGGTGTGGGACAGATTCTTCCCGAGAATTTCATTCGTTAACAATAGCTAACGTTTGTACGGCGGCGTCTGAGTGTGTGTGCGGCACAGCCAGGAATGGTAGGGGGCCTGGCAAAGCATCACGTGTCTGGCGAGAAAGCCCCCCTGAGGATCTTTGCACCTTTGCACCGGGCATCTGTGTCTGCTTACGCCCCGCCCACCCCCTCGCCGCCGTGGCTCTCAGGCCAGAGATCATGCAGGGTGGAGGAGAGAACGGAACGTGGCCAACCTCGGAGTCAGAAGAACCACTGAAGATCAGGGTCGTCCCGCCCTGGAGGTGACGAGCTTCCTGTCTCAGAAAGAACCCAGCTCGGGGGAAGGACCGAGGAGACTCTTGGAGGATTCGGTCGGCCTCTGTCAAACTCACGTAGGAAGCGGAGCCCTGGGCAGCAGCATCTCCTTGCAGAGTCTGGCACACGGAGAAGATGGGTGGACAGGTGGGTCGTGGTCGAGTGTCTTGGCGTCGGGCTTCTGTTGGCGGCTTCAGAGACGCCCGAGTCCCGGGGTGCCCACTGGCCTCCATCCTCACCTCTGTCTTGCCGGTTTCACCTCCCAAATATTTCTCACCTTCTCACCTCTGCCACTACTCTTGAGCCCTCGGCCGCTGGAGAGAGAGCCTGCTAGCTGCTCTCCTCGTCTCTGGCCTCGGTGGCACACTTGGTGGCATCGCTGTCCTAAAGGTCAGCCCTTGAGTCAGTCTTCCGGGATTCAGCGCTGTCTCCGACTCCCGGGGACTCGAGCCGTCGGTCGCAGCGTTTCCTTAGCTTCTTGCTCAGGTGTGAACCTCAGAGAGAAGTGCTCTGTCGGAGGCTGTGGCCGGGGCCAGGAGCCCGCCTTGTACCTGCCCTCTTCCTCCAACTGTGGGGCCCCGGCAAGCGGGAGACACCAGGGGCTCCAGGGAACACAGTTCAGAAGCCGGAACTTGAAGAATAAAGCTCAGGAGTTGGTGGCAGTGGGCAGGCGGACCTTTCATGATGCAGCCTCACCTCCCAACATAAAGCTGTTGACCGGATCCCAGCTGGACTGGACACCCGAGGGCCACGGAGCCTTTGCCCGGGGGAGCTCTCCTGCGCGGGGTGCCCTCTTTTGTTTTAATAAGATCCAGCCTAATCGAAAGCCTAGATTTACCCCTCAAGACAGGACCTCTCCAGTCATCTGGACGGGTTCATGGTGAGGGGGTAGTGAAGACGGTGATGAGGATTATGATGGTGATGATCCCGGAAGGTGAAGATGGTTGTCATGGTGATGCTGGTGATGGTTGTCATGGCGATGGTCGTCATGATGATGTTGGTGAATGCGATGATGATAAAGGATGATGGCAATGGCAGTGATAAAGGATGGTGATGTTGGTGATGTTATAAAAGATAATGGTGGTGGTGACGCTGGGATAGTGATAAGGGATAGCAGTGGTGACGATGGTGATGATGACTGGTGATGTTGGCGATGGCTGATGATAGAGGACAGTGGTGGTGATGCTGGTAAAAGTAATAAAGGATGATGTTGACGCTGGTAATGGTAGTGGCAAAGCTGGGTGTGTGGTAATAGGATCATTTGGTGGTCGTGGTACTCGTGGTGATAACGGTGATGACATCAGTGGTGGCAGTGACCGCCACCATTTACCAACTGCTTCCTATGGCAGGTGTGCGTGCTTTCCATGCTGCTTCCCACCACAGTGCGTCCCTGGAGGACGCGTGCAGTGGAGCACGTGGAGACACGGAGTGTAGAAAGACTTACTTGAGACTGTTAGTGTGTCAGGAGCCAGAGCTCGCCCGTCTTGGTGGCCGATCAGCCCATGAGCTGCAGTGTCCTCGTCAGTAACGTGGAGGTGACAGGGCTATCTGACAGACACACCCACGAGAGGGCTGGGTGTGAAAGTGCCTTAAAACTGTGTCACTGCTGTCATTTTACGTCCTTCTTAAGGACACGATATCATGTGCGTGTGTGAGAACGAGAGGGAGCGTGTGCATGTGCGTGCGTGCATGCACACGCAAAGGAGAAGCAAACGTTTTCCAAGTTCTGAAGTCACTGAGGTTGGCTCTGAAGCAAGGAGGTAAAACCAGGGCAGTGTGTCACGTTCTACAGAACGCTTCCCAACCCCAGCCCTCCACACAGTTAATGATGAGACAGCATCTTGCCAGCGCTGTTCTAAAGGAGGTTACATTCAGGTAGCATTTTCCTGGGCAAGCGTGTCGTCTTGTTGCGATCGCCGCATAGTAGGTCTGATGGTCCCAGCCCGGTGTCTGAGATGCCATCTGTTCCTCCTTTTCTGCCTGGGTCTGCAGCTCCTGATTGCCCGCAGGTAATGTTGGAGGTTCTAGAAGGAAATAACAGGAATAGAGTACACTCAATGTGATTTTTCTGAAAAGTGAAAATTTTTAGTGAAAAAATGACAGGGTGGACAGTTCTACCACCCTATAAGTTAAGTTGATAAGTCATGGAGCAAATAAGCATACCTGTCAAGTGCTTTGGTTATCATGCTTAATGATGTATTTTTTTTTTTTTTTTTTTTGTGGAACTGGGGATTGAACTCAGGGGCATTCTACCTTCGAGCTATACCCCCAGCCCTATTTTTTATTCTTTATTTTGAAACCGAGTCTCACTAAGTTGCGGAGTGCCTCAGTAGGTAGCTGAGGCTGGCCGCGAACCTGGATCCTCTAGTCTCAGCCTCCCGAATGCTGGGATTACAAGCGTGCGCCACCACGCCCGGCTCTTAATGATGTATTTTTAAACTCTCAGATGTTCCCTCAGCTCCAGGGTTTCAAGTTTCCTGGGTCCCTCTGCACCTGCTCCTTGGCCGTCTTCATTTGCTTTCCTGAGCTCCATCCAGCAAGTGCCTGCTGGGACAGGCTGGACCAGGCCCTTCTAGCCCATCCTCTCCAGCCTTCCCACTCTTAGGGAATCAGAAGCTCGACACCATGTGTGGGGTCTTTCTGTGTACAACATATTTCTCACAAGTGCCAGAGTCCCTGCAGTTTGAGAAGCCTGGCTCTGGGTCGGGTTAGCCCTGCCCTGGACACCGACAAAGTGGAGAGGTATCCACATTATGCTTCTGTAACTCTTACTGGATCTTTTGCCTCTTTTGTGATGCTGGTGATGATTGTGATGGTAGAAATGGTGGTGATGGTGGTGATGGCAATTAAAAAGTGATTATTGTGATAATGAAGACAATGGTGATGACGAGGATAATGGTGATGATGACGGTGATGGTGATGGTGACGATGATACTGATGGTGATGGCTGTGACGGTGATGGTGATGGTGGTGACAGTGATGTTGATGATTGTGACAATGACAATGGTGGTGGTATGATCCTGGCGACGGTGGTGGTGGTGATAGTGATGACTGTGACGATGGTGGTGATGAATATGATGGTGATGGTGACAGTGATGATGATACTGATGGTGGTGGCTGTGACGGTGATGGTGATGGTTGTGATGGTGATGATGGTGACAATGACAGTGGTGATGATGTGATGATCCTGGCGATGGTGCTAGTGGTGCTGGTGCTGGTGAGGGTGATGCTGGTGATGCTGGTGACAGTGATTGTGATGATGATATTGATGGTGATGAATATGATGGTGACGATGATACTGATGGTGATGGCTGTGACGGTGACGGCGATGGTCGTGATGGTGATGCATGGTGATGTTGATGACTATGATGATGACGGTGGTGACGATGTGATCCTGATGGTGGTGACGGTGGTGATGCTGGTGACAGTGATGGCGATGAGGATGATGATGGTGTGACTATGACAACGACGATGGTGACGATGGGATCCTGATGGTGGTGACGGTGGTGACGGTGGTGACAGTGATGGTGATGAGGATGAGGATGACTATGACGATGGCAGTGGTGATGATGTGACCCTGGTGATGGTGCTGGTGGTGCTGGTGATGATGATGGTGATGCCGGTGACCATGATGGTGATTATATTGATGATGGTGATGACAATTATGATGGTGGTGATGATGTGACCCTGATGGTAGTGCTGGTGGTGATGGTGGTGGTGGTGATGGTGATGACTATGATGTGACCCTGATGGTGGCGATGGGGGTGATGGTGGTGGTGATGGCGGCCATGCCTTCTAACTTCAGGGTAAGATTGAGGAGATTGGGGCATGGAAGAGGGGCCCAGCTCCAAGTCCTCAGGATTCTCATCGAGCATACTTAAGTAAGATGTGGGATCCTCTTGAATTTCAATTTCCCCATCTGAAAATGGAAATAATATCTTTACAAGCTATAAAGGCGTATGCAAATGCTATGGTTTTATGATTGTAACTCAGGGGACTGTACTCAATTTTAATCCTATGATTAAACAGCAGGATGAAAAAATGGTAACAGTTCGTAAGCAGTCTGTTTCATTCATATTTTATGTTATCATCTCCAGTGATGATTTGTATGTGTATGCACCTGTGTGTGTGTGTGTGTGTGTGTGTGTGTGAGAGAGAGAGAGAGAGAGAGAGAGAGAGAGAGGGAGGGAGGGAGGAGAGAGAGAGAGAAAGGATTGAACCCAGGGGCATTCTACCTCTGAGATACATCCCAGTGCTTCTTTATTTTATTTTTTTTATTTTGAAACAGGGTCTTGCTAAGTTACCACATGCTGGTGGCCTCCAGCTTGCGATCCTCCTTCTCAGCCTCCCAAGTAATAGGGTTACAGGTGTGTGTCACTACACCCAGCTTTTCTTATGTTAGATTTTAAAACATTTCTTCTTAAAAAAAATTTTTAAGTACAAAAGATGGCTTGACACGGCTTCCCTTCGCTGCTCTAGGCCAGCTACTGGAGGTGCCTGCTCTGCCGCTTGCCTGCTGACTTCAGCGGGTGGCTCCCCCCGCAGTCGGTGCTCCAGCCTCCCTGGGTCGGCGTGCTCCCCAAGCCAAGGGGCTGGACCTCCCGGGGTGCCCAGCTTTGCCTGCAGTTAACTGCTGAGAAGTGAAAGGGGTTCAACTCTAGATTTTTCCCATTTTAGGCTCTTATGTGGGTTCCCCTGTCCCAGTGTTGCCTGTGTATCCATCTCAACCCAACCCGGGGTTGTTTTGTCCTCTGGAGCTTCATGCCATAATTCTTCTGGCTTTGACCTCATCACAGGCTAGACGCCCCCCGCCCCCACCCCAAGTCTCCTCTCAGCTCCAGGTGCTTCCTTCCTGACAAAACCTGCGGCTCTAATACGTGCTCACCCTAATGAGCACTTAAAAAGTAAGCATTGATTTCCAGATAAAAATCACCACTAATTTTAAATGCCCTCTGTAAACCTTGCTACAAATAATTGCCAGAAACACACAAAGTCTGAAATTAATTAAATTTGACAGCCTCACTTGACATGAGAAGTACCTCTCACTTCCTGGCTATGTCTGCAAACCACGTGGCTGTATATTGTGTGGCGGGAGCAGTGCCCGCCAGGCGCCAGGGATCGGGCGAGCTTGCAAAAGAGCCAGCCGGGCTGCCTGGCCCTGCGGAGGAGTGGGCGGGACGTGGGCTCAGGTCGTGCACACCTGGCCTGCAGCCCCACACCTTCTTAGAGCAGTCAGTGCCGTTCCCAGCCCCAGGCTCCCCACTGTAAGACGGAGTTAGTGATAGCAGCCTCACACCTGCTTCGGTGCCCAGTGCCGATCCTCCCCTTGTTAACAGTCCCGGCCCGGGCAAGCCTTGGAAAGGCTGCACAGTTGAATTCATTCACTCACTCACTTCTGCCCTGAGATGAGAAGCCACCGAGACATGGAGATGACCAGGATGCTGGAGTGTCTTCTTTGGGCAAACACACTGCTCAGAGTAGGGAAGCGGCTTGGTCCAGCCTGACCTGGCAGACACAGACGAGAGCCACGCAGAAGTAACCTCCTTGGCCCCAGCTCCCTGTGCACCCCACGGCACTCCTGTCTCCGCAGGCCAGTGAGGGGTGGGAACTGGCCTTTTCCAAAGCACAGGGAGCCCCCAGGGGCGGCCCCGCCCCTTTCTTAGCACGGGGTGGGGTGTAGGGCCAGTCAGTTCTTCAGCAGGATTGCTATAGTAACCGATGTGTTTCTCTTACATTACATTCACGATCAACCTTTCCTCGGTTTCCATTTCAGAATTCTTAGAATCTCTCTGGCGTGTCCTCGACCAGAGTGCCCTGGATGTTGCTGTCACCTGTCACATTTCTCCACTGGCCCTTGAGGGGCTATTGTTTAGGACCACAGAGGTGTGGCTGCCCCTCCCCCCTCCTTTCTGGACACACAGGCACAGGGCCAGACCCGGCACGGAGGCATTCTCGGGTCCCCTCTGCTGATCGCAGATGCCGGGCAGGCACTCGGCGTCTCCGAGTCTTGTTTCCTCATCTGAACATGAGAGCCACACTTGCCTGTCCCTCGGGCTGTCCATTCCCGGAGCTGGACGGCTCTGTGTGCCTGCTGCATGCAGGGCCGCAGGCGGGGTGCTGGGAAGCAGACCAGGAGGCAGAGGCCGCCCTCCGCAAGCTCAGAGCCAGGGTACTTCAACTTGGTGAACTAAAGAGGGAGCTCAGAGGCCTGGGGGGACCCGGGAAGGAGCCCCCAGCCCACAGGGGCTGCGGGGGACAGTGTTGAGGGTCGAGCTGACACTGGACAACTGTTTAACAGACAGACAGTGCTGCTCGGTAACCAAGTCCCTGCCTCCTTCCCTCCTCCCAGGCTGCCAGTCCCTCTTCCGCTCCTCTGTCTCTCTCCTCCAGCCAGATGAGAAGCTTGGACAACCGAGACCCAGTTCCTCATCGGACTGCTTCTGTGCCTTTGGTCTCAGGGACAAATGACCAGCCCTCCCTCTACCGCGTGTCTCTGTAGACAGCGGCTACAGAGAGAAAAAAGCTTGGAAGTTGTTTATGTCTCACTTTGCAGAAACGTTTACTTGAAGGCAGCGTGGCAAGGTGGAATGCTTTGATTTGATTAGCAAGTCTAAATGTATTAGCAGCAAGACAGAAACGATATTACAATTAGCGGTAATTAGCTGTGCTGATGGCTCTGGGCGGCGGTGCAGGTACAGATGCTGCTTCCTGGGCCCCGGGTGGGGCAGGGAGGGCAGGTTACCCTTGGGAAGGGGCCCGGATCCCTGGGGACCAGGGATCCACTTGTTGTCAGGTCTGAGTAACAGCGAACTAGGTTCTTGGAAGAGACCGTGTGCCAGCACCCCACTTGTGTGTAAAGCGACTTTGTGGTGTTTGGGGTGGGTGCGGGCCCAGCATCTACAGAGCCAGGGCCTTTCTGAGTTGCTGTGAATTAGCGCCATCCACGGCAGGGCTTCCTCCGTACCCCGCGTTTTCACTCAGACGCTGTCCCCTGAGATGGGCCTGTGCTGTGTCCCTGTTGGTTATGGATTGGGTGCCCAGGGACCTAGGACGCTCCAGGAGCCATGTGACCACACGCCGTTACACGTTTTCCTGCGTCAGTGGGTCCCATCCGTGGCTGCAAGGCGGGGAGGAGCCACCTGGAATCCTGCACCGGTGCCCCGGGAGGACCCGGCCTCCTCATCCCGCACAGGAGCCGGGTCTTTGGGGAGACGGGGAGGTTGTGCAAGTAGGGGTGGTAGGGCGGAGGAAGAGGCTGGAGAGGGAAGTGGGCAGAGGTGAGACCAGGCCTCCTTCCTGCCGCAGGGAGGGGCCGGTGTGTGCTGCTCTGTGGCCAGGAGGAGGCCCGCACCCACTGTTCTCGGGGCCACTTCCTGGCTGCCCCTTGAGTGTGTTGGAGACTGTGGAAGTTTCTGGCGTGTTGTGGGCCCTTTCCTGGCCTCATGAGTGGGCTTGGCCTCGGCTACTGCAGAGGCCAACACTGGAGGAGCTGGGGCTGTTCAGAAGGGCAGCGCCCACACACGAGTCCTCCCCGCTCCCCACTCTGCCAGGGGGACCTCTAGGCTCCAGCACTGTGCCGGTTGCACCAGGCACCGTGTGTGCAGCAGAACCAGGCACGCTGTGCTCTGGGGATGTCTGTGTGGAGCTGCCCGAGGCCCACGGCTGAGGCCTGGCAGTGCTGGAAAGACAGAGCTGGAGGAGAGGCCTCCTGAGCTCCAGGTGCCTTTCAGTTCTGGGATTCTCATTGGGGGTGGGGCTGCGAGTTGGGAAGAGGTTCCTCTTGCACTTTCTCCTGGGGTGGGTGGGCCTGCCTCTCCTGGGGTCTCCGGATGTGGGGGACTGCCTACAGAGTCCACGTGGAACACTGGCCCACCCTGCCCCCAGTGCACGCGTCCTTGGAATGAAGCCGTGGCGGCCAGAGCCTTCCAGCGGGAGCCAGGAGCTTGGTCAGGCTTTCCAGCAGAGGAGGAAGAAGGGTCAGTCTGGGAACAGATGCCTGGCTTTTCCTGTGTCAGGGAAGGCGGGAGATTCAAGCCCACCCCCGGGGTTCCAGGATGGAGAGCCAGGTTTGGTACTCACACACCTGGAGACCCCCCTCCGTGCTGACTGAGAGCTCTTCCCGCAGTGAACTGACTTGAATGTCTTGGAAGCCAGAAAGGAAGGAAACACAAACATCGAGAACCCGGAGGTGGATGAACTGACCGCACACCAGTCCCCTGCGGACGGCCACGCTCGGCACACGTGTTGAAACGTGTGGTTGAGCCGAATGGGCGATGTACACTTGTAATACCAGTACTTGGGAGGCTGAGACCGGAGGATCCGGGTTCAAGACCAGCCTCAGCTACTTAGTGAAGTCCTCTGCAACTTAGTGAGACACTGTTTCAAAGTAAAAAATAAAATAGGGCTGGGGGTGTAGCACGGAGGTAGAATGCCCCTGGGTTCAATCCCCAGTACTGAAATTTAAAAAGAAAGAAACATTGTTTACAGAAATCCAAAAACATACAGAATGTACTTTTTGATATATATGCAGTAAACCGCAGAGAAAGGTAGGGACTGTAGAGGGAGGGGTTTTGTTTGTGTTTGGTTCTGTGGATTGAACCCAGGAGCATTCTACCTCTGAGCTATACCCCCAGCTTTTTCTAATTTTTTTAATTTTTTGAAACAGGGTCTGGCTAAATTGTTGAGGCTGACCTTGAACCTGTGATCCTCCTGTCTCAGTCTCCCAAGTACCGGGATTATAGGCATGTGTCACCATACTCAGCTCTATTTTTTCATTGAAAACTTTCAAGGACTTTTGAAAAAAAAAAATCCCTATTTCTTCTCTACCTGTTTCCGCTGAATCAGAGCCGCAGAACAGGACCAGCACGTGGCCTCGTGGCTGCCGGGGACCTGCGCACCTCCAGCTCCCAGGGGGGTCAAGTTGTGTGACTTTCAGAGTTAAAACAGAACGATCCAAAGTGCATGAAACTAGCTGTTTGGATTGTGAAGCGAGTTGTGATTTTTGCCTTTTCCCCCCTTCACAGTGACACAGAGACTACCTTTGATGGTTCCTTTTGAACCAAGGTAGAATGAGTTAAAACAGACTAGCGCCCTCTCCTGGGCAAGGCTGGAGCGGAGCCTGGCGTCCCCCGTGGAAGGACCGAGGGCCCCAGTTCAGCACCACAGACAGCGCCGGCCTGGTGTCTTCCTCCTAGGTGAGGGGGTGGGGATGCTGTGCCGTCTCCAGCTCCTCTGTGGTCAGGCACGAGGGCTGGACCCAGGGCACCTGGGGTGGGGGGCCGGGCAGGAAGATGTCCTGGCCAGTCCTGCCTGTCGGTGTCCTGTGGCTCATGAGGGCTCCTACGAGTGGCAACCCGTGCCACACACACTTACAGGTTGGCTGGAGGGACAGGAGCCCCGCTGCGGCTCTGTGGGGCAGAGGAGGAGACCAAGGCTGGGCAGGTGCGGACTCTCCTCGGGCTTGTCCCAGAGTGGGGCTGGTGCCAGGAAGGTGAGCCCTGGGCCCTCAGTCTCTCGTAAAGGTGGGCTGGAGAAGCGGGGCTTCTGGAGGCTTCTGTGCTCTGGAAGGACCTCAGCTGACGATTCGGATGGGGAACAGGAGGAGGGGTCCACGAGGGCCGGCTGGGGCGTGCAGTGGCGGGAGGCACAGACAACAGGAAGATTTCTGAGGATCCTCACAGCCTTAGATTCCAGGGCGTTTGCTTCTTGCCCTAACCCCTGGCCCCTCCTGCTTGTGAGTTCTCCTGTGATTTCCCTGTGCCATGTGATCGAAGCTTCCAGTGACCGAGGACGCCATGCCATTCACTGAATCCCCGGTCTCACTACGTCTCTGTCACCTCCAGCCTGGACCCTCTGGTGTGAGCTGCGGCCCAGCATCGGGGGTATCTACCGAGGGAACGGCCTCTTCCCCTCTGCTTCCAGGTTCAGTTTACACAAGCCGTACAGCAGCCGGGCACAGCGGTCAGGAAGCAGCCGGCCCGGGGCATGGCACCTTTGTTCAGCACTGAAACGCAGCACCCGTTGGGTGGGCGAGGGGCTTTGCAGTGTGGCCCCAGCACCCTTGGTGCGTCGGTCATGGCGTCTGGCTGGAGCACGGGGACTCTGGACGCGAGGCCCACAGGCGTCACTTGTGCACCTGCTGCCCTGTCTGCCTGGGCTGCCCCCTTCCTGCTCCGTGGTGCTCTCCCGCTGTGCCTGTAAGGGCTGGCCCGGCAGTGCCTCTGCCAGGAAGCCTTCCCGGACCTCACGGTGCGGGCTGGGGCGCTCTCAACCGGCCGCACAGCTTCCAGGAGCAGCGCTGCTCAGTACCTCCCGTGGCACTGCGTCATTGCCCACGGGTGCGTGGCCTCCTCCCTCACAAGCTTTTAGCTCCAGCTAGTCCACACCCTGCTCCGAGCCCTGCGCTGGAGCCGCCAGGCCAGCACTCCCGGTTTCCGCTGCAGTGGTGTGTGTTGCGGGGCCGTGACCTCGGCTCTGCCCCTCTGCCTCGACAGTTTTCAGGCTGCAGGGTTGTCCCACTGCCTCAGCTCGCTGATGGACTCAGCTCTCTGATGCTCAGCTACTTTTATTTCTTTTTTTGGGTGGCGAAGAGTGGGGTGACAGCTGCTCGCCTGGAGGGCGGTGAGTATGTCAAGGTGGCCTCCCTTGGCCTCTTTACCTCTTGGAGGCCTGGGGCAGGGGCAGAGTGGAGGCCAGCAGGCCTCGTCCTCGGGCTGGTGCCTGAGGCCCCACCCCCTGGGACCATTGTGCTGAAGACACATGCACGAGCTCTAGGGCCGTGACGACCAGCAGTGGTCATGGTATTTGCACTCGACTCAGGACAAGCTGAGGGGCCTCAGCCCGGGGGGGCGGGGAGGGTTATAGGAACGTTACCATCACCTGGTGTGGCCCGGTGTCGGGGGCCCAGCATTTTGGCGAGGAGGGCGGCCCTGCCTGCCTCTTCCCTCTGTCCTGCCCCCACCTCCCCTCCCTCGACCAACAGGGACCAGGCCCCTGCTAGGGCCCAAGTATCTGGCAGCAAGACTGGTTGTGTCCATCAGATGGGACTTCCGTCAGTGTTTGTTGATTGAGTAATGGAGAGGGCGCAAGCGGAGCCTGCACTGCGCCTGGCTCTGTCCAGTGCACCCGGAGCCGACCCACACGACCCACACGCACGTGGCCACCACCGGCTTCCTCAGTCCCCCCAGAAAGGCATCTCGGCCAGGGCTGGGCTTGAGACGGCTTGGGCTTCTCAAGGTTCTCCGTCACCGAGTGCCCCCTCTGCAACTCATTATACGTTTTCCCAAAGTAAGGGAAAAAAAGAGTTCTCCTTAATCACCTTTCACATTTTCATTAACGACATCAAAGCCACGAGGCCTGGAAAAATCAGTGCAGATCACAGTCCTCTGAGAAGTTGATGAAGAATGCAGAGGAATTTGAATTTCAAAGCCAAGCCTTTATCTCTCCTTAATGTTTTGTGCTGCGAGGGCTCCCCCAAGACCGGCGGCAGCCTCCTCGGGGAGAGCAGGAAGAGCAAGGCCGGTGGACCGCCCGCCGCACTGTCCCTCTCCGAGCCCTACTTCCCACCCCCACTCCCAACCGGACCAAGTAGCTCAGCCTCCTGCAGCCTGTTACCGTCATCTTTCCTGCGTCACGCGTGGCTGTGTGGGGCCCAGCCGGGGTTCAGGTGTGCAAGACAGAACACCCGCAGTCCATAGGAGCCGGAGGCTGACCCGGGAGGCTGACCCCGGAAGGTCAGGACGGGCTTGGGTCAGAGCACACGGTGACCCAGGGGGAGGCGCCTGGCTCTCCTGGGTGCATCCTGAGGGGCCCTGGAGTCAGAGGTGCACCGAGCTTTCTGGGAGGCTGCAGCAGTGTGGAGGCAGAGCCACCCACGGGCCAGCCCTGCCTCAGTTTCCCGAGGCACTGGAAGGCCCCGAGTCATGGGGTGCTTCTGGCTTCTGCAGGAACCTGGGACGCAGCTTGTCCATCGAGCGTGCCCTCGAGTGGAAAGCTAAGCAGGACAGTGCTTGGCCACCTGCCCAGCGGGCCCCTCCAGTACCCAGGAGGTGCGGGAACACGGAACACTGGCTTTTGCCTCCTGAGGAGTGGCAGGAAGGGAGGATGGGGACCTGAGGACGACTGGCCAGGGGAGAGGGACCTCAGCCACTGTGGCCGGGCTCGGGCTGCGTCAGAACAAGGATGATGGCTGCGAGGGGAATCTCTGTGGACTAGAGCCCTTCCCCGCCCTGGCTGGCCTGGAAGCCGGAACCATGTGCCGCCCTTCCCCCACCCTGCTAGGGAGGGCCGGCGAGCGAGGCCGGGGGCGGCAGCGTGGCGGTGGTGGGTCTGGGAGGGCGGACGGGGCTGCTGCCCTGCACACCTGCCCCGCCCCCTCACCTGGCACAGGTGCGCCCTTTGGAGGTGCAGCTCTGGTTGACCAGCACCTGCCCAGTGGCTTTGCAGAATGAACCCAGAGGTGCTGGGGCCTGTCCTGGAAGACGGGGTGCAGAGCAGGGCACGTGGCCAGCCAGGGGCGCCAGGGAGGGAGCGGCCACTTGCATCTCGGGGAGAGCGGGTCTGGTTCACGCTCTCCTGAGGACAAACCAGAGGTAGAGGCAGCTTCAAGCGCAGTTTGGAGAGTCTGGGAGGGAGGGCAGGTGGCAGGAGACGTAGGGCCAAACCCAGGGATGGAAGAGGCTTCATCCCGCCTGGAGAGCGAGTGTGTGAGTGGGTGGATGGACGGACGGACGGACGGACGGACAGAGGGGTGAATGAATGGATGGAGCAGACCTGCTTGCCTGCTAAAGTCACAGAACGTTCACTAACAGGCAATTTTTTTTTTCCTCCAGAGATCTCACCCTGGGAGGTATCTCTCTTTAAGATGTAGTTATTAATCACTGTAGCTGAAATTAGCATAATTGGTTCATTTAAATGCCCAGCCGCAGAGAGTGGCAATCTTCTCCTGTGGAGTCAGGGCCACTGCTTTTGGCTGCAGATCAGAGGTTCGGGTAAGGGGCCATGCCGTGGCCAGGCCTCCCTGCTACAGGAGAGCGGAGCCAGCGCCGGAGTCACCGCTGCAGGGCCCAGGCAGGGATGGGCTGGGAACGGCGCTCAGAAGGGGCCAGGGTGGAAGTCCTTCATAGGAGGAGCGGCCTGACTGTGGAGGGTCTCTCTCTCTGTGTGGGCAGACTGCCATTTTCGGGAGATTACAGTTAAACAAGGATGCAGGAGGACGAGGCTGGACCTCAGTTAATAGTGATGTGTATACCTGTATGGTGAGATGCTGTTTCAAGATAAAGTAAATAAGCTGGTGGTGGTAGTGCATGCCTGTAATCCCAGTACTTTGGAGGCTGAGACAGGAGGATCGCAGGTTGGAGGACAGCCTCAGCAAGTAATGAGACTCTCATCAACCTCGTGAGACCCTGTTTAAAAATAAATAAAATAAAATAGGGCAGGTAACTCAGAGGTAGAATGCTCCTGGGTTCAATCCCTAGCACCACAAAACAAACAAACAAACAAATAAGTAAAAAGGGCTGGGGGTGTAGCTCAGAGGTGGAATGCTTCTGGGTTAAATTCCCAATGCCATAAAGAACAACCTTTAAAAACCACAACCGGATGTGGTGGCACACACTTGCAATCCCAGCATTTGGGAGGCTGAGACCAGAGGATCCGGGTTCTCGGCCAGCCTCAGGTACCTAGTGAGGCACTCCGCAGCTTAGTGAGACTTGGTTTTAAAATAAAGAATAAAAAATAGGGCTGGGGGGTGTAGCTTGGAGGTAGAATGCCCCTGGGTTCAATCCCCAGTACTGCAAAATAAAATAAAATAAAAACCACAAAACTTTCTGGTAGTGTAGAGGTTTCCCTCCCTGGGGAAGGAAGGAAGGAAATGTCAATTAGAGCTCATTCACCAGAGGTCTACCTGTGTACTAAAGTGTCTTAGCCAGGCGTGGTGTCTCACACCTGCAATCCCCGTACTTAGGAGGCAGAGACAGGGGGATCACAGGTTGGAGGACAGCCTCAGCAACATAGCAAGGCCTTGTTTCAAAATAAGAAAAAAAAAATAGGGCTGGGGTGTGTGTGTAGCTTAGAGGTAGACTACCCCTGGGTTCAATTCCCAGTACCAAAAATACACAAACCAAACAACCACAGCAAAAACCATCGCTCGAGAGCGTGTGGGATCCTTCTGTGTGTGTGCTAACCGCCGTGCGTGTGTCCAGGTGGACGTTCATACCCTCTTCCCAGCAGCCCTGTGCCGCCAACCTTCTCACCCGCCCGCCCTGACACACACAGCCGTGGAGGCCAAGGTCAGGACGTGAGGGCAAAGGTAGGGCTGGAGCCAGGGCCCGTGCGCAGGGCTCTGGTGCATTCCCAGGGCTCCGGTGGTCCTGGTCAGAGGCAGGGCACGTGAGCGCTCAGAGTTAATATTTTGAAAACGCTCTGAGTGACTTGTCCTGTGGGACAGACAGGTGGCCCTCTCCTGGGAGTCTGTGGTAGGCCCTCAGGGTTTCCAGGGGTTTGCATGGCTGCCGAGACCACCTTCCCAGCTGTCCTCTCCTCTCGCCCTGGAGCAGCTCTTCTTGCCGGCGATGGTGACGGGGACAGTCAGGGCGGCTGGGGAAACGGTGGGTTGCTCCATCGTGGGGTCCTCAGGCACAGCCCCCCGGTGACTTCATAACAATTGCTTCTTTTGGGGTAAAAACAAAAGTGGAATCTGTTGGCGCTGGATCAGGAGAGTTGGTACATCTCACGCCCTGCATGTCCCCGGGCACAGCACAGGGGCGCGTGTCTGCACCGGCTGCCAGGCCTGTGCTGCTGCCGCTGCCCTGGACTTCCTCATGAGTTAAGGCTGTGACGGAAAGAGGTGGGTGTCTTCATGTTATCTTTTTTTTTGTGTGTGTGTGATACTGGGGATTGAAACCAGAAGCATTCTACCTCTGGGGTACACCTTAGCCCTATTTTATTTTTATTTTGAAGCAGGGTCTCACTAGGTTGATGAGAGTCTCACTACTTGCGTGATTGTAGAGGTGCAGGTAGAGGGAGGTGCAGGTGTAGGGTGCAGCCGTAGGGAAAGCTGCGATTCTAGGAACCCACAGGAGAGCGCCGTCCTCAGAACCTTCCACGGGTCCCTGTGACTTGAGGAGCTGGCCTCACATCTGGCCTCCCCTCCCCCCGCCCCGCCAGGTGCTTGGTTCTCTCTGGGCACATCAGCGCTTTCATATTTCACTGGTCAGCAGTCTGAGGTGTCCCCAGGAAGAGAGAAGGGGGCACCGAGTCGGCCCTGGCAGGCTCTCAGGCTGCAGAAAGGAGTTTCAGCGGCACTTGTATGGATTTATTCAGGAAAGCGAGAATGGAGCAGGGTGGTCAGGAGGCGTGCTTGTGGGGCCTGGGCTCTTTGTTAGAGGAAACTTTGCGCATAGTAAGCCTGAAGTGTGTGGGGCTGCCGTCCGCCTGGTGAGCTCGGTTCTCTTCATCACGGAGGGCGGGGGGCGTGGTGGTCTGGCCCTTCAGGATCTCTAGGATGACGTCACCCGATGACTAGATACTGCTTGGAATGCGTCCACATCACAGATCTCCAGCAGTATTTTCCCTTTGCTTCATTTAGTCTGAAGAAAACACATTGTGCAAACCGACACCATATGCAGGCTTAATCACCTAGACTCACGATGCTGAGATGCAAGGGCTTTTTAGGAATTTGGACCTGGAGGAACGGGGCTTGTGAGTGAAGGCGGGGTGTTCGTGGAGCTTCTGGACTTAAAGCTGCAGCTTCTCTCCCCTGTCCATGGGTCTCCTCACCCTGGCCTTCCCTTACCTCTTCTGCAGCATCGCTCCCTCCCCTCCTGTTCGCCTGCGGAATCAGCTCCCTTTGGGTTCTCTGCTCTCTTGCGGGCACTTGTGGCTCCTCCCCTCGGGTACTCCAGCTCCCCTCGCTGCTGCTGCTTCGAGTATGCGCAGCACATGCCCACGCCCGGGGGCCGCCTGCCTAGCTGTCTCCCCGTCACCAGCTTCCTCTCTGGAAGGAGCCGAAGCGGCCACACCTCTGGGTCAGAGCCCGGTGCTAACAAAAACTTGCTCAAAGAGTGAGCACTTTTCTTGGGGGCTTGGGGACACTCGTTGGGGCCGTGTCTGCATTCATCTGGCCCCTAGCTGGGGTCACGCAGCAGGAGCCGTCGCCCTGGCACCGAGCAAACGGCCCAGACAAGGCGGTAAGTTCTGCAGTTCGGCTGGAGTGCAGGCAGATATCGCGAGAAGCCGGCAGGCCGGGGTGTTGTCCCTCTGTGGAACACGGTTACCCAGTGCCACCGGCACCCGGGCCATCCAGGAGGCCTGCGCCTTATCCTGAAACCAGAGCAGGTTGACAGGTATTGAGGAACATTGCCAGGGCCCTCTGCACATGGAAGGGACCAGGACACAAACCCGGATCTGCTGGAGGAGGAGGAGGCAGGAAGCAAGAAGGCTTCCAGAATCTTTAATCCTCTAGAAATGGGGCAGTGGGAACTGCACCCTGGACACAGCACAAGAGCCATGGAAGTAGCAGGAGCCCCAGGGAGCAGAGCCGAGGACGGCGGGATTAAGTAGCCTGCAGCAGGGATGGAGATAGGGAGGAGATCTCCCCCAAAGCAGGGGAAGATGCTCAGTGGAGGGGCCTGGAAGAAAGAAGTTGAGAAGGCAGGGAGCTACAGAGGGCACCGTGGAAGGAACCGCAGCTCTCCTGCAGCCACACGATGCCGGCTGTCGGACGGAGAGAGTTGGCACTGAAGGATGTCATAGTGAAATTCCAGAACGCAGTTCAGAAGAGCCTTACATGTGGGGACAGGCTGGAGCTGTCCCTGCAGCAGCCCCGAGGAAGCCATGTGCCCTGAGGGAAGCTGCTCAGGTCTGTTCTGGGCAGAGCGAAGGGAATTTAGGAAAAACTTAGCAAGGGGAACGTGGAAAATCAAGCCAACGAAAGCCTGAGGCGGGAAAGAGCATTGGTGTTAGGGAAGCTGGCTTGGTTCGTGCATGCATTATTTAAACACCAAAAGTGATCTCGAGACTCCCTCGGAGGCTGTAAAAACCTATGCACCAGCCCTTCTGTGCAGACGGGATTTCTCCTTCCTTCAACAACTGCAGGAACTTGGGTACCTTCCTAAGATGTTACATGCAAAGAATCAGGAAAACACCTTTTTCGAAAGAGCCAGGCCTGGGAAGTCTGCGGCCAGTGCCCCCAACCCTCAAGGGCTGGAGAGACTGACGGTGCAGTGTGTTCTCGAGACACTGGCGTTCGGAAACGTCCCTCCAGTGGGGCCAGCGGCTGGGCTGCCAGGAAGCAGCGGTGCTCAGGCTCAGGGAACTTCCAGTGGAAGAGACAGAAGGGAGGATGCCTGGGGAGGCCCCCCGTGCAAAAGCGCTTGCAGCTGGGAGCTGAGGGTGTCCTGTGACGCATGTAGCTGAGAGAGCCCTTGGACCTCGGCCAGCAGGTGCTGCTCCCACCACCAGAAAGCAGGCTGAGGGGTGGATGGGTGGTGACAGCCACCTCCTGTGGCAGTTAGCTCTTGGTCCCTAGTCCACTGGAGTGTCTGGAGGTGCTCCCCTGGGAACCCCGCCATCCTGGGTGAGGGGGTCAGAGTGCAGGAGGGGACCCACCGCTGGGCAGGACCCTCTGACCGCAGTTCTTTCTAAGCTTCCTGTTTCCAAAGTGGGTTCCAGGGATGGAAGGCTCAGCCTCCCTGACTCCCCCAGCAGTCCCCAGGGACCTCTCAGTGGCCGCAGTGTCACGCTCACATCCGGCCTGGGTCCTCCCTGGCCAGTGTGTGGAGGGTCCACTGGCCTGGGCCCAGCCACCTCATGAAGGAAGCCCGGCTGTCCTGCAGTCCTGTGACGTGTGATAGGTCCCAATGTTTTTGCCATTAAACATTACTGTCACAAGGGCCAGGTCACCACCTGCCATGAGCAGATTGAATATCGATGGTCCTAGTGACTGTTAGGTTCACTTCGGAGCCATCTTGCTGGTCTGGGGATGACGTGATTTAATCCTGGCTGTCATCCTGTTAGGTGTTCATTAGCGATGAAAAGACACGCTCAGGAGAGAAGGTCCTGGCATGCAGGCCCTGGGTCAGGCCTCCCTGCCCTGAATGTTTGGTGGCCCTCCCTGCTCAGCCTGCCCCGGGACTCTCCACCCCACTGAGGCCAGCCCACGGGGACTCTGGCCGGCCTGTGGGACGTTGCTCATGGGTCATACCTGGAGTGCCCCGTTCTTGCCCCGCCCCTTGCAGTGTTGTGTGTGTGGGGAGATGCTCAGCCCCCTTGTCCTGGGCTGATGGACTCTGGCGGCTGGAGGGGCGGAGCCAAGGTGCTTGTGCTGTGCTCAGAACACAGTCTGTCTGATGGATTTGTTAAGAAGTGTGGAGCCGGGCGTGGTGGCGCACGCTTGTAATTCCAGCATTTGGGAGGCTGAGACCGGAGGATCCAGGTTCTTGGCCAGCCTCAGCTACCTAGTGAGGCCCTCCACAACTTAGGGAGACCCTGTTTCAAAATAAAGAATAAAAAATAGGACTAGGGGTATAACTCGGAGGTAGAGTGCCCCTGAGTTCAATCCCCAGTACCGCAAAAAAAAAAAAGAAGTGGAGCTGGACGTGGTGGCGCACACTTGTAATCCCAGTAGTTGGGAGGCTGAGGTTTGTGTGGCCAGATTCAGCTACTTAGTGAGGCTCTCAGCAACTTAGTGAGACCCTGTTTCAAAATAAAGAATAAAAAAAAAAATAGAGCTGGGGGTGTCGCTTGTAGGTAGAATGCCTCTGGGTTACAATCCCCAGTACTGCAAAAAAAAAAAAAAAAAAAAAAAAAAAGTGCGTGAACCTTCTTTACTTCTACCGGCTCAGATGTTGGTCTCCTCTGTGACACCCTCCGAGACACACCCAGAAGTCACATTTTATTGGTTGTCTGTCATTCCTTTACCTGGGCAGGTGAACACCTAATGCCAGCCATCCTGGCACCTTTTTGTTCTCTTCTCCCTCGCTCCTTTTTTGTTTTTGTTTTTTATTTTTTAAATTAATTAATTAATTAATTTATTTTTATAGCACTGGGGATTGAACCCAGGGGCATTGAGCTATACCCCCCAGCTCAATTTTTTAAATTTCTTATTTGGAAACAGGGTCTTGATAGATTGATGAGCCTCACTCCTTGCTGAGACCGTCCTGAAACCCGTGATCCTCCTGCCTCAGCTCCCAAGCACAGGGATTACAGGTGTGGGCCTCTCCCTCAGGCTTCACGATGCCCCGGGAGTGCAGGTCCTTCTTACCCTGGCCAGGACACTGCACCCAGAGAGGCCGAGGGACCCTCCGAGGTGGTGACAGGGACCTGAGCGGGCCGTCTGCAGGGGGCTGAGGATGTGCGCTGGGCACCTCCCTTGCGGGCACCCGGGCATGGCAGCTGGTTCTTTACATCGGCCTTCCCACCCTCTGTCTGTCCACGCAGCTCCAGCCTCGCTGCTGGACAGAGGTCCACATCGAGGTCGCTCTGGGCTTTGCCGGATTGCAGTTGTGAGAAGCACCGCACTGTCCCCACCCCTCCGTGCCCTTGTCCCCGCCTTCCCTCATTTCCTCCCGGGAGGCTCTTATCCCCTGCCACCTGCCACGATCTGCTCCGTCCTGCCCAGGGTGGGTCCCCTCGTCCTGAAGTCTGGAAAGTGCCGCTCTCGAGGGACTTTGGGTAACTTGGTGCCCTAGTGCCGGATGCCTGTTGGTGCTTTGGTTAAATGGTGGCTGGTGAGGAGAGAATTGCCTCTCAATGAGTCTGCACACCCGACGGCTCACGAGCGGCCGAGTGATTCTGTGCAGAGAAGCAGGTGAAATGGGAGAGACGGTGGTAAATCTGCAGCAGGACTTGGGGAAGAAACCGCTCCTGCGCTGGGAACTCTGCTGGGGAGCGCTGCCAGCCCTCCCGGGTGCCTTCCCTGGGCATGGCGCAGGACAGGGGAACCTGGCGGACCCTGGAGTGGAGAGGCGCACGGCGAAGGCCCGAGCCCCAGTCACACGGGCTCAAGGAGTGCCCACACCCCAGAGGTGGACAGAGCCACTATGCTTTTGGGAGGCTGGAACGTTCTGAACCAGCGTAGAGGCTTGCGAACATATTTGATATATTTAAGAAACAAAGCTGGGCCTGGTGGCCCATGCCTGAATCCCAGTACTTGGGAGGCTGAGACAGGAGGATCACAGGTTTGAAGCCAGCCTCAGCAACTTAGCAAAACCCTGTTTCAAAATAAAATACATTTTAAAAAGGGCTGGGGGTGTAGCTCAGAAGTAGGATGCCCCTGGGTTCAATCCCCAGTATCCACACAAACAAACCCCAAAACGCTCAGCGCATAAAGAGGACCAGGATCCCGATGGCACGGTCCTAAATAGCTGTGTGGCTCTGTGGCTTCCTCTCCATGAACATGGCCCTTTTGGGGGCCGAGGAAAGTGTGGGGCATCCTGAGCCATGGGGGGCTCCTTAAGAAGAGTTGGGGGGGCCAGGTGTGGCCTGTAGTCCCCGTGCTTGGGAAGCTAAGACAGGAGGGTCACAGGTTTGAGACCAGCTTCAGCAACTCAGTGAGATCCTGTTTCAAAATAAAAATAAAATAGGGCTGGGGGTGTGGCTCAGAGGTAGAACGTCCCTGCGTTCAATCCCCAATCCCCAGTGCCCCCAAAATAAGACAAGTTGGGGATTGGTAAGACGGGTGCACGAGTGGCCCACTCTCCAGGTGAGGTGGTCTGGGGCGCTCTGCTCTCTTGCGAAGTTGGGGTGACGGGCCCTCAGTGGACTTGTTTGGAGGGTTAGTTAATGCTCACAGGTGTTTTAGGGATCCTCACCTGTAATCCTAATTCCAACAGATGCACTAGGGCCTACAACACCTCAGGCATCCTTCCTAGCTCTACCTCCGTCCGCTCTGGGAAGGGGGCCGTTTCCCTCCCTCCTCCAGGCCCCGCAGGTGCAGTCCCCCGACTGTGTGTGATGCCTGGTTACTTGTGGGCCTTTCGTGAATGTTCAGATCCTTTGTTCCAAATCATTTGAGACAGAGTCAGAGCTTGGAGGCAGGTGACCTCGTCAGACCCGCCTGCCTGGAAGCCACTGGCCTCAGGGGCGGGTGCAGCTTGGAGGTAGAATGCCCCTGGGTTCCATCCCTAGTACCACCAAAAAAAAAAAAAAAAAAAGAAGAAGAAGAAGAAGAAAAAAAAAATAGGGCTGGAGGTGCAGCTCAGAGGTAGAATGCCCCTGGGTTCAATCCCTAGTACCACCAAAAAAAAAAGAAGAAGAAGAAGAAGAAGACAGGGCTGGGGGTGTAGCTCGGAGGTAGAATGCTCCTGGGCTCCACCCATCCCCAGTACATCTTTTTGCCATAACTACTTCTTTTTCAGAATCTGCATTTCACTTCAGTTTACTGCTTCTTCCCAAAAGGACAAAATATAAGAAAAAGTGAGATGGAAAATACAGGAACCTGGTGGAATCCACTGAGCCCACCTGAGACCCCAGTGCTTGGCTCGGGGGAGACCCGGCAGAACTGAGCACTTGACCCTGCTCGAGATCTTAAAGCCGCATTATCTGTGTTCTTAATAGCCCAGACCAGAAGCACCCGGATGTCCATCAGCAGGACGCGACATGCATGTGTTCATATGTTGTAGTCTGGCCATGCGTGGAGTACTGTATAGCAATGAAGAAGGATGAGGTCTTGCTAGCCGCAGCTGGATTGGATCTCACACGTGTTTGTGCTGAGCAAACTAATCAAGATCCCAAATATACAGATATACTATCTCATTGATGAGAGAAGGAAACAGGCCAAACTGTTATCCTGTTTCCGGGAGAGGGCAGAGGGCTCAGGGAGCAGTGGACAGAGCCCGTGTTCTACTTGAACGCAGTGGTAATTATCTGAGCATGGTTATGGGAAGACTGTCCGCTGTGCTCTCTGGAGCTGTGCGTTTTACATTTGAGAAGGAAAGGGAAGGGGCGGCGCCAGGCAGAGCCTCCACTCCAGGCCAGCTGCCGGGCTGCAGGGACCGGGTGGGGCGTGAACACGTGGATGGGGCGCATGCGCTCTTGCTTCTTCCTGCCCAGAGCGAGGCTGCAGTTCTTCCTGGGGCAAGCGAGGTGCCTCCGGGCTTCCCGACTCAAGGAGGAATATAGGAACGGATCGCAATGTGAGCGGGATCTTCAGAAAACCCAACATTCCTGCGGTCCTTGAGACACACTGAGGCTTCCCTGACGTCCTACTTAATAAAGCACCCGACCTCATTTTTCCCAGCGGTTGACAGGGTCCAAAGTTAAGGCGGGAGCAGGGAGGGCCAATGGGAAGTTCCTTCTAGATGCACGGTCAACCCCTCACGCATTAATCTCACGTGATCCTAAGAGGTCAGTATCTCCACTTTCCCGCAAAGGAAACTGAGGCACGGAGGTGAGGTGTCCAGCGAGGTAGGAGTGTAGGACTGACAGTTGGAGGCCCTGCTCTGCCAGGCGCCCCAGTAGCGCACATACACACAAAAGTTGGCATATTGATGCAAATTAAGATTAAATTCCATGAATGACAGTGCACCGCCCCTCCCCCAGCCCTCTGTGCCTTTGCCGGCCTGGCTGGTGTCTCCACCCTGCCCATGGTGGACGGCGACCTGCCAGGGTCACGGGTCTGGTCCACCCGTCCTCAGGCCCGACAGACCCGGGCTGCAGAATGTCCCGGGGCCTTCCCCTGCTCATGCAGCCCCTTCCCACCTGGGCAGGGGAACAGGCGCTCAGGAAGGTCCCCCCACCGGGTGACTTGGTGACTCCGGTCCCTGCACACACGCTGGTGGCAGCTCTTCCCATCCTTCCCTCCTCCCACCCCCGGGCTTGTGTCTCCTCCTTCCCATGCCCCTCAACTCTGCAATTAAAGCACGGACTCCTTCGGCTTATTTCGGTGATGACGTGGTGCCAGACGGGTCCTGGGTGGGGACTCAGGATGTGTTGACGTCGGTGATGAAATCTGACGGGGTCAGATTTCATGTCTCGTGTGTGGTAATAACTCACTTGGCCAGCAGGGCGGGGTCAGTCTGCCTGGAGCTGCAGGACCAGCTGCTTTGGCGAGAGCAGGTGGGAGTGTCGCTGGCACCACCCACGCTGCCGTGGTGAGGCCGGGGAGGCCACAGGCACCTCTGCTTTCCCACTCGAGCTCCGTCACAGATGGGGAGACCGAGGCCCAGGACGGCGGCGGCTCCCCCCAGTTCCCCAGCCCCTGGTTTCGAGCATCTCAAGGACGGGACTTTACCTTCTTCACATCTGGGTCCCACAGTGCCACAGCCAGACCCCTCCCGGCGCCATCATTTCTCATGGTGTGCCACGTCCCCGCCACCACCACACACCCCGCCCCGGGACGCGCCCGGGGCCCAGGGGACGGAGCACCGGTGTTTGCTGGGGGCCGGTGCCTTCTCCATCTCATTTAATCCTGACAGCGACAGATGAGGAGCCAGTCTCCGAGGTCCCTCGCCGTGCAGTGGCCCCAGGGCAGATCCTGAGAGTGACCTCCCATCCCCTCCACTCTTCCCTCCCGCTGTGGGTACCTGCCGTCTGCCTGTGAGATGCACACCCCTGACCACGCCGAGTCTGCGAGGACGGTCCTTTTCCCCCAGCCCGCACTGCACTCAGGTTTCCCTTGGGAAGTCCCCACAGGTCTTGGAGAAGGTGGTGGATTTGCGCCTGGACGGACCTTGCCACTGATGGCTGCCTTCCTGGCATGTCACACACCGTGCCTGGCCTGGGAGGCCGAGCTGGGTTTCCTGAAGTCCTCCATCTTCCTCAGCCCCAAGCCCCTTGCCGTGGTTCAGATGCTTTCAGTGCATATCAGGGAAGCGAGAGCACTAATCTTTACACTAGATTGGTAATCAATGAGACCCTGTGCATGTTGTTTGCATAATGAGGCCAGTGGGCATGTCATTTGCATAATGGTCTGTGTTGAGCCCGGTGCTTCCCAGAAGCCTTCCTGTTGCTGATCCCAGCCCCAGCCCTGGGTCCTGTCCTGAACGTGGTACCTTATTTTTAGGCCCTAAGTGACAGAGCAGAAGTATCAGTTCCGTTCCAGGGACAAGGAGCCCCCTAAAGGGGGCAGGGGTCTGCCCCACGGGGCCTCCCCAGCCGCCCCTGCCCCACCTTCCCATGACGCTGGAGCCGGAGCTCTTGCCTTTTAAAATATATATTCTTCTAGCCGGGCGTGGTGGCGCATGCTTGTAATCCCAGCATTCGGGAGGCTGAGACCGGAGGATCCGGGTTCGCGACCAGCCTCAGCTACCTAGTGAGGCACTCCGCAACTTAGTGAGACTCGGTTTCAAAATAAAGAATAAAAAATAGGGCTGGGGGTATAGCTCGGAGGTAGAATCCCCTGAGTTCCATCCCCAGTAC
>PVLC010021557.1:0-27846 GCA_004027655.1 Graphiurus murinus
TACAGAAACCTATTAAAACATGTTTACAAGTTGAGTGATGTAATTAAATTGTCATAGAGAAGATGACTGTAAGTAGTATTTGTTTAATGGACTTTTGTCCTTCTGGAGAACCTACTTATACAAGTCAAAAAGAGATCTTGGTGCACTGGCAGAAACAGTGATGAGGAAAAGACTGAATTCAGAGAGGAAAGAAGTGACTTGAGAGGGAAAGAGTGGTTGTATATCCTCTTGCATATTTATCTATCTGAAGAATATATTTAGCTTTTACATGAAGCTGCTATTTAAAGTTGATCATCTTGACAGACTTTCCCAAAGCTGGCAGTTGAACCAGATCTGCTTGCTTTCCATGTCATTTCTTTCCTTTTCTGTATTCCTTTAGCACAATCTGGAGTAAAATCCCTTTTTGCTTTCTTTTATGTCAGTGGTTCTCAAAGTATGGCCCTCTGACCAGCAGCATCAGCAACACCTGAACTTGTTGGAAATGCCAGTTCTTGGATACTTCCTGAGACCTACCAAAAGGGAAACTGAGGCAATCTGTGATTTAACAAGTCTTTCACGTGATTCTGATCAGTGCTTAAGTGTGAGAGCCAGTGATGTATAGAGCATTCCTTTCCTCCCCTAAATTATTCTTCCATTTGCCACCTCTGGTTCCAATCCAGATTGGAACCAAGTGCTTCTATTACCTGGGATCACTGCAGGTGGTACAGGATGAGGATTGTGGGCTCCTTATAATAGGCCTTAATGATACTCTTGTTAGGGTGAATAAAAGAGCTGCAACACTAAGAGATCCACAGCCATTTCACTCACAACAGCTATTAAAACCTGGAAGAAGCCAGGCGTGGTGGTGCACGCTTGTAATCCCAGCATTTGGGAGACTGAGACCGGAGGATCCGGGTTCGAGGCCAGCCTCAGCTACCTAGTGAGGCCCTCCACAACTTAGTGAGACCTGGTTTCAAAATAAAGAATAAAAAAATAGGGCTGGGGGTATACCTCGGAGGTAGAATGCCCCTGAGTTCAATCCCCAGTACCGAAAAAATAAATAAAACCTGGAAGAATATATTTAGAGTGATGTGAAAAAGAGCTCTAATGAAGAGTGTTTGCGTCACTAAAGTGACAGTCTCTTGGGGGCCCCACTCTGTGGAGTTGGGGCCATTGAGGTTTTTCTGTCCCTGTTTCTTTACTGGCTCTAGCTGCGTCTTATACAGATAGCTCTGATGATGAGGTTTCCCCGCGAGAGAAGCAGCAAACCAACTCCAAGGGCAGCAGCAATTTCTGTGTGAAGAACATCAAGCAGGCAGAATTTGGACGCCGGGAGATTGAGATTGCAGAGCAAGGTAAAGAAAGGGAATGGGTAGAGGACAGAGGCAACTGTCTTGCTGGTCATCATCCACAGACAAGGCCCAGAAGCCAGTTTGAAAGTGTCCTGGGAAAAGACAATTTCTTGTACTTTGGGGTAAACATTCTTCTCTCTATGGAGCTTGAGCCTCAGAATTCTTGTTCTTGTTTTCCCTTCTTCCTGTTCTCAGCATGTGATAATTACACAGAGTAGTTTCTGTTTTCCTCCCCCATGACACCATATTCAAAGACCTACAATGCAGAGTCAGCAAGTCCTGGAGCACTACATACTGGTTAGTTATGTGGGATTCTGCTGTAGCTGCCAATCCCAGAGACCCAGATTTCCCAGAAGCAGCTGATGTGGTAGGGTTCTCAACTAAGGAGGTGGCCGCCTAGGGTCTCCTTTGGTCCTGAGCACCCTCTGCTGGAGTAGAGTAAAAATGACTGACAATCAATTAAGTCAGTTCCCCACCCCACTCCCAGGAAGGTCTCTTTACTCTTTTGTTCTTCTCACATTGAAGGCATGTTTTATACTGAGATAGGGGTAGAGAAACCAAACAGACTGATAGGATAAACAGCAGAGAAAAACAGAAGCAAGTGGCTTCTGCTGAGGGTAAAGTCATTCTTTTCAGGCTGATGATTATGTATGGAAGTCCATTAGCCAGTGCCATACTACTTCCCTCTCCCAAATGACTGATGGAACTCACCCTCCATTTTGGACAATTTTGAGAATTTATTTCATTCTCTGTTCAGTCCTCTGCATATAAAGTGGAAACAGCAGAGGAAGAGAGAAATGCCAAGTGCTTACATGACATCTCTCAACTGTTCTGCTGATGAAGCTGCCAGTCATGGAGGAAATATGCCTCAAGTTTTCCTGCCTCACCTCATCATTTCTCAACAGACCCAGACTAGCTGTAGATGTGACTGGACAGGAGCTGATGGTATTGCTAGTGCAGACCTAGCTCAAATCCTCTGTTCTTTCACAGACATGTCTGCTCTGATTTCACTCAGGAAACGTGCTCAGGGGGAGAAGCCCTTGGCTGGTGCTAAAATAGTGGGCTGTACACACATCACAGCACAGACTGCGGTGAGTTTGTTGGAAGAAAATAGAGGGACTTCTGATAAGGGGAAGAATGAAACAGATTTGTTTATTTTTGTAGCTTGTTTTTCCTTCTCTGTGTAGCCAACTTCCAAATGCTATTAGATGGGACCTCCCTGTTAATCAGTAATGGGGTTTTTACTTTTGTTTATATAATTAAACCCATTTTTAGCAAACATGACTTAGGAAGATCTAAAATCTGTTGGGCTGTTTCTAAAATGCCATTAAGACTTTTCAGAACTTATCTTTTGGGTATAGTTAAATACCAGCATTCCACCCAGCTGGATTACATCTTTTTGTAACTCCCCAGTATAGTACCTATTGTTGCACAGTTACAAGTATTGTGTTTGTTTTGTTTTGTTTTGTTTTGTTTTGTTTGGGGTACTGGGGATAGAACCCAGAGGTATTCTACCTCCAAATTTACCCCCAACCCAATTTTATTTCCTATTTGGAAACAGGGTCTCACTAAGTTGCAGAGGGCCTCACTAAGTTGCCAAGGCTGGCTTCGAACCTGTAATCCTCTTGTCTCAGCCTCCCAAGTACTGGAATTACAAGTGTGCACCACCATTCCGGCTCAAGTATTATGTTTTTACTGAGGTTTGCTCTCGGCTCTTGGGTGGCCCTCCCCTTCCTCACCTTGTCTACCTACACATCCACACAGGTACTGATCGAGACACTTTGTGCCCTGGGGGCTCAGTGCCGTTGGTCTGCTTGCAACATCTACTCAACTCAAAATGAAGTGGCTGCAGCACTGGCTGAAGCTGGTGAGTACAGGTTTTTTCACCATCTTAATTATCTAAACATAACTTTTTTTATATCAAAATTGTCATAATGTCATATATATCTAAGGTCTGTAAAATTTGGGCAATAGTAAAAACCAACAAGAAGAAAATGGATAATAAAATCAAGGTTAGTATCTATGGAATATTTTATAGTCATTAAAAATAATCTTTAAAAGCATCTAAGGAGCCGGGCGTGGTGGCGCACGCTTGTAATCCCAGCATTTGGGAGGCTGAGACCGGAGGATCCGGGTTCGCAGCCAGCCTCAGCTACCTAGTGAGACCCTCCGCAACTTAGTGAGACTCAGTTTCAAAATAAAAGAGTAAAAAATAGGGCTGGGGGTATAGCTCGGAGGTAGAATGCCTCTGAGTTCAATCCCCAGTACCACAAAAAAAAAAAAAAAAGCATCTAAGGAAATGCCCAATTCTAAAGTTAAAAAAAAATGAGGAAGAATATTACACTGTATGAACTACACTGATCACTTTTCACCAAAAGTCTCATCAGTTTTAAGAAAGAACACAAGCAGTGTTAGTTTTATGTTGATAGTTCATTAGATTATTTGGTATTCAGTATTGTACTTAAAGTATATGGGCTACTGGTGAGTTTAATTAAATGTAAGCTGGGCGTGAGGGGGTACACTTGTAATCCCGGTACTTGGGAGGCTGAGACAGGAGGATTTCAGGTTCACAGCCAGCCTCTGCAACTTAGTGAGACCCTGTTTCAAAATTAAAAAATAAAATAGGGCTAGGGGTGTGGCTCCGAGAGGTAGAATGCCCCTGGGCTCAATTCCCAGTACTACAAGAAAAATAAATAAATTTAAAATAATTTATTAGTAGTAATATGTTCAGAAGAGGCCAGGCGTGGTGGTATATGCTTATAATGCCAGTACTTGGGAGACTGAGACCAGAGGATCACAGGTTCAAAGACAGCCTCAGCAAGTAGTAAGACTCATCAACCTAGTGAGACCTTGTTTCAAAATAAAAATAAAATAGGGCTTGGAGTATAGCTCAGAGGTAGAATGCCCCTGGTTTCAATCCCCAGTACCAAAAAAAAAAAAATGTTCAGAAGAAAATCACCATAAAATTTCTTTGATAACCTTCTATCTTCCTAGGGTTTTCAGAAAATAACTTTATAATAAATACTTCTGCCTTTCCTGTTTTTCTTTTCTGATGTGTTTATTGTAGAAATTTAGGAAGTTTCCCTCCCCCCAAAAAAATCCATAATTACATTAAGTAGATATTTGACAAAATTTTCTCCCTTTTTTTGTTCTACCTACTGTATGTTGATGAAATAAATCTTAGTTGGTATACAGTTTTATAACCTGAATATAACATTTGCAAAAATAGCTTTTTTGTTTGTTTGTTTGTTTGTTTGTTTGTTTGTTTGCAGTACTGGGGATTGAACCCAGGGACATTCTACCTCTGAGCTACAGCCCCAGACCTATTTTTTATTCTTTATTTTGAAACAAGGTCTCAATAAGTTGATGAGGCTGACTGCGAACCTGTGATCCTCTTCTCTCAGCCTCTCAGGTACTGAGATTACAAGCATACGCCACTATATCCAGCTAGAAATAACTTTAATATCACTGAAAATTTGACAGCATAATTTGTTTTTGTTTTTGTACTGGGGATGGAACCCAGGGGCATTCTACCTCCAAGCTACACCCCCAGCCCTATTTTTTATTCTTTATTTTGAAAGAGGGTCTCAGTAAGTTGCAGTGGGCCTCACTGAGTAGCTGAGGCTGACCACGAACCCAGATCCTCCTGTCTCAGCCTCCCAAGGACTGGGATTACAAGCATGCACCACCACGCCTGGCTACAGCATCATTTATAATGCTTAATTATATGGCCATATGGTTTTACTTCATTACTTTCCTAACATTGAACATGTAGGTTGTCAAGATGTTTGCTAATATAGTGTTCCATGGAACAACTTTGTACTGATTCCCACTTCATTTTAGCTCAAGATAGAGTTCTAAGTACAAAATTGTCCCAAAGAGACTACCATTCTTTGAATACTTTTTTAAAAATCTCAATTGCTTAACCAAAATCATTTCTGAACTAAAATTACTATTTTGCCTGTGAATTTTTGTTCTTCCTGAGTTTTTCCCTTCTCCAAAATAGTTTCTTTTGCCTTTTTCTCTCCACATGAATCTCAGAAATTGATAATGGTATAGAGCCCTCCTCAAAGGAGGAATTAGCTGATTTGTGTTTGTCTTTATAGGAGTTGCAGTGTTTGCTTGGAAGGGCGAGTCGGAAGATGACTTCTGGTGGTGTATTGACCGCTGTGTAAACATGGATGGGTGGCAGGCCAACATGGTAATAATGCATGTCCACCCCACACTTTTGAATACAGATTCATTTCCTTTTTTCCCTCAAAGCATGATTCCCTAAACATGTTTTGGATGTTTGGTCTTATGCAATGACTTTGTCACTAAAGTGTTTAGCTTGGTACCTATTCAGAATGGGTTTGAGAAGCGTGAGACCCTGTGTTCAATCCTCAGCACACACACAAAAAAAGGGTCTGAGTGCTGAATGGAAAGGTGGGGGAAGGGTAAGACTAGCTGAACACATGGCTCAAACACAGCAAAATGAAGTAGAGAAAATGATGTGGTCTGTCTTTGGAGTAGGATTCTGACTCCTTTGTGTCCCAGCTATCATTTTGCATTCAAAGGGGCTATGTATTTCACAACACTCGACTAAAAACGAGTCTTTGATTAGTCTAATCCTCTTCACTGTAGCCTAGAACAAACCTAGGAATCCTTTTAACCATATAGCACCAACAAATTTGACTGTTCCATTGCCTAAGCCTGCTCTATGGAGCTCTGAGAAATGCTCTTCCAAAACATACAGGGCTCTCTTACTAGTGCAGAAAGTGGGCTCAAAGTTCCCCCCAGCTCTAGCAGCCTGAATGCCCATAGAAGTCTTCTGGCTGTTCTGTAGATCCTGGATGATGGGGGAGACTTAACCCACTGGGTTTATAAGAAGTATCCAAACGTGTTTAAGAAGATCCGAGGCATTGTGGAAGAGAGCGTGACTGGTGTTCACAGGTAACAGATTCTGGAGTAGCTGCCCCTTGTGTCCTTGCCTCAGCAAATTCTTCTGGTCTCTGTTAGGCTTTAGAGCTATGTTTCAGACTTGTATTGCTAAATGGGAGTGCTTCATTAGATAAAACTGGGTATTTACTTTTGAAAATTCAAGATGACCCTAAAAGAAGTTTTTTCAGGTTCTAGTTCAAATGTTTTTCTCTCCCATTTACTCCACTGAGTAATTCTCAAATAATGTTTTAGGGGTAGAGGAGTAGGGGGTAAGTGTATCTTGAAATCTGTACTCAACATTGTATTATAATTTTATTGAAATATGAAAATAAAAACCCTACTGTAAAACTACATGTTGTATATACTACAAAAAGTAAAACTGAGCAAAACATTCTTGACTGTTGGAAATACCTAAAAGATCTGAAAGTGTTTCTTAATTGGGGGCACATTGCACATGCTTGCTCACACACAGGAAATCATATCAGAGTCATTACAATCTTTATCAGAAGTAGGCATGGGTTTTTAAAAATGGAGAAATATTGGCATATCCCCTTTATGGAATAGAAATTTCTTCAACTGAAGCGTTTTTTATTTTCCTTCCAAAATTAAAGGGTGGAGGGAGAAGAAAATGAAGTAAGGAGAGATGACAAAGAAATAATCATGTTTGTTGATATCCTTGGGCAAGAAATAAGACTGGGGCGGGCAGCATGGAACTTGAAGAAAATTAGGCAGATTTTGCCATGTATTATGTTTACCTGCTAACTTGTTTTTTGTTTGTTTTTGTGGCCTCTTTTCCCTTTAGGCTATATCAGCTCTCCAAAGCTGGGAAGCTCTGTGTTCCAGCCATGAATGTCAATGATTCTGTTACCAAACAGAAGTTTGATAACTTGTACTGCTGCCGAGAATCCATTTTGGATGGGTAGGTTGAAATGTGTAGATAATCAAACTTAAACGGAATAGATTTGGTGTGGGCAAAGCATTAGTCTAATATCACTACAGTCTTGTCCCCTAGTTTTCCTTTGTCTTAAAGGTTTGCTAGAGGGGCCCATTTCATACTGAGCTCAGCCAACTTCCAATTAAAGTTCCTGTAGGCATTGCCTCGCTTTAACTTGTGCAGAGGGACTAAGTTAAGCTAATAATGTTTGAGTTGAGTCCTTGTCTGTTTCCACAGCCTGAAGAGGACCACAGATGTGATGTTTGGTGGGAAACAAGTGGTGGTGTGTGGCTATGGTGAGGTAAAGAGCTGGGCCTCAGTGTCTCCGTCATTTCATACACTTATTAGAAATAGTGGGTAAAGGATACTTAGTGGGTGCTTCCTTCTAGAATCACTGATGCAGGGGTCAAAATGTTTTTAGATTTTGCTGATTTCACCAGTTTATCTTGTGAACTGAAACATTAGCATCATTTTCCCGCAATTACTTACACACCCCAACCCCTGCCCCGCTGTGCTCCTAGGTATTGAACCCAGGGATTTCTACCACTGAGTTATACCCCCAGCCCTTTTTCATTTGTTATTTTGAAGCAGAGTCTTGTTTAATTACTACATACTGGCCTTGAACCTGCGATTCTCCTGTCTCAGCCTCCCAAGCACTGCAATTACAGGTGTGCACTACCATGTCTGGCTAATAGTAACCTTTGAAGAGACATAATTCAAGTGAATATGAGTCATTTTAGCCCTACAGGTGATTTACAGTAGAATGAAGGATGGGATCTAAAGTAGCATATGGCTGAATATCTCTTAACCATAATAGGTTACAGGAGATTTTATTGTCTTCAGCAGTGATCCTCAGAAGTTCTGAGCTATTAGGCTTTGAGTTGATGCATTGCAAGCAAGAGTTACTAGGTTTTGGGCTTTTTTTTTTTTCTTTTCAGTGCTGGGGATTGAATCCAGAGCCTAGCACGTGCTAGGCAAGCACTCTACTACTGAGCTACATTCCCAACCCACATCAGGTTTTTCTGGAATAAGAAATTAGAGGTTACAGTTGTTCTTGCTTGGTCTTGTTTCCCTAATGGTAACAGTTATCCAAAGCCCCTCACCCTTGCTAAGACATGTCTGCTAAATTACCTCTCTAACTGAGGTTCACAATATAATCTGGGTCTGTTTCTGCTCTGCTTGAGGTTGGAATCTCCCTACAAGTGCTCACAAAATGATTCTGATTTCAGGAAAGTTAATTCTATCCCAAAGACCCTGTCTACCCCAGTGTCCCTGCCTTATTGTACCTGGCAACCTGATTTCTGTGCTCCACAGGTGGGAAAGGGCTGCTGTGCTGCTCTCAAAGCACTTGGCGCAATTGTCTACATTACAGAAATTGACCCTATCTGCGCTCTGCAAGCCTGGTAAGAGTAGAGTGATGATAATACTATTAGATTCATTTCAAGTACTTTTATATTCTTGAGAGTTCTTGATTGAAATCTCCCAGGGAAGAGAAGACTAGGATTGTTCTCCTCCCTTCACTCTAGTCCTGGGACCCTTCTAGAGCCTCTTGTTGCTTTCTTTTTCTGGATGGAGTCTTGGGGCTCTGAAGAGGCCATTGTGTGTAGTGTAGCATGGATTATCACTCGCCATCTTTGGGAGGCAGCACTGGCTCTGGTCTCAGAAGGGGATTTTGTTGCCTCATTTTGTAGCCAGCTTCCCTCCCTCTGCCTGCTTGCTTTGCTCATAGTGTTTCTTGCTTTTCTTCCAGCATGGATGGCTTCAGGGTGGTGAAGTTAAATGAAGTCATCCGGCAAGTCGATGTCGTAATAACTTGCACAGGTAAGTATTGGTGCTTTATTGCACACTGAGGAGTGTAAACTCCAAGGCTAAATCTGGAAAGTGACCTGCTTTTCAGACACAGTGACACAGTGGGTGAGACCTGTGCTCAGTATAAAGTCTCAGAACTACATGTTTTCCAGAGGAAGGTGCTTTAGTCGACCTTTTGTACTGTTTGATTTTTTTTTTTTTTTTCATTTTTGATGCTAGAGACTGAATTTGGACATTCTACCTCTGAGCTACACCTCCACTTTTTTTTTTAAACGATCTCACTAAGTTTCTGAAGCTGGCCTCGAACCTGCCTCCAAGTACTGGGATTACAGCTGTGTGTCACCATGCCTGGCTCTGATCTTAAAACCAAACAATTAAATTGAAGGAGCTGCTGTGTGCTTCTTCCTTATGATGTATACAAGTGCTTTAATGCCAGCAAACCTCCACTCTCCCACATTTTAACTAAAAACCAATTGGTATCTTTGTTGCCCAACATCTCTTCCCTCAGCCACCCATCTTTACTTTCAGGAAATAAGAATGTAGTGACACGGGAGCACTTGGACCGCATGAAAAACAGCTGCATCGTATGCAATATGGGCCACTCCAACACAGAAATTGATGTGGTGAGGCTTCTCTCCATTGTTGCTGAGACTTTCTCCTCTGCCTCCTATTGCAGCCACAGTCAGCTGTGCCTTCTTCCTTTCAGACCAGCCTCCGCACTCCGGAGCTGACATGGGAGCGAGTACGTTCTCAGGTGGACCATGTCATCTGGCCAGATGGCAAACGTGTCGTCCTCCTGGCAGAGGTAAACACACAAAAGACTGGCAGAGCAGCACAAACAATATAGCTAGATCCACGAAGTAAGGGGAGACAGGGAAAAAAATATTGGGTCTGTTTCCCTGGATTCTGTCTTTAGGTAGATATTTCTCAAGTGGTTTAGACCCCAAATGGAAGCAATCCAAAACATCAACTTTTTCCTAAATAATATACAGTTTTCTGCCAGGCGTGGTGGTGCATGCTTTTGTAATCCCAGCATTTGGGAGGCTGAGACTGGAGGATCTGGGTTCACGGCCAGCCTCAGCTACTTAGTGAGGCCCTCCACAACTTAGAGACACCCTGTTTCAAAATAAAGAATAAAAAATAAGGCTGGGGGTGTATCTCAGAGGTACATCCCCAGTACCGCAAAAAAAAAAAATTCTGACCATAGCTGATTTTCAGCCTTTCCCATTTAGATGGGCTCGCAGAAAATAGGGTAAAACTTAAGAGTCCTGATCTGGAAATGGAATTCTTTCTTTTTCGTTCAAGCAGAGGGGAGTATTACAAAGTCCTTTCTTACATGTGCTTGACATATATGTATGCCATGGGAATCTGAAGGGAAGGCAACAGCTCATCCTAGGACACTCTCTTACCTTTCCAGGGTCGTCTACTCAATCTGAGCTGCTCCACAGTCCCCACCTTTGTTTTGTCCATCACAGCTACCACACAGGTATGTAACTAAATGCTTACTTTTCCTGCAGTGGGACTTGGGGGTCTGGGGGCGTAGATCAGAGTTCCAATGAGAGTGTGCTGTGCCGCATTCTTAACAACCTATTCTCAAGTATAGAAAAGAGTCATTAGTCAATGTTTATGTCTCTGTATAGGCTGTTCAGTGGAGAATATGATGTTCCAGCTTAATTCTATTTAGTTCTACATACAACAAAAACACCCACAAATGCTCTTTGATGTGTTCAGCCCTTTATTATAGGCAGACCCCTGGGTGCTATCATGATGACACATACGATAATACTTATCTTAAGGCCATTTTAAACCTAGTGTTATTTTTACATCCTTGTTTAAGAAGTGTTTTTGTTTTTTGACCCTCTTTTCCCATCTTAGGCTTTGGCACTGATAGAACTCTATAATGCACCTGAGGGACGATACAAGCAGGATGTATACTTGCTTCCTAAGAAAATGGGTAAGTAGAAAACAGTGGAACTGATAATTGATCTCCTGTAGGCAGCTGCTTTATTTGGTAATATGTGACTATCATCAAGAGCACTGGATTTAGAGTCTGAGTTCTGATTCATCTTCTGGTGCTTTCTAGCTTGACCCCAAGGCAAGTTCTAATCTCCATAAGCCTTCATTGTTTGATCAGTGAGAATATTAGTATAGACATTACAGAATTGTAGTAAGAATTACAACTAATGAGTAACAGTACTTAGCACAGTGATTTAAGATAGATACTGTTATTCTCAAGTAACCTCATAAAATTCAGTAAACTTATCAGTGCAACTGAGTGCAATATCCTGGGACCAAAATGAGAGAAGCAGAAACAAATTTTATCGTCCGTCCTCTGACTTGGTTGACAAATCACCTCCTGTCATTCTAGAGGATAACCTGTGCTTATCTCGTGTAATTTAGCACATCTCTAGTCCCTTTCCTTTCTGCACAGTGGTGCCCACTTTCCATCTCTTCCAGTGGCCAGCCCAAATGTCTAACATAAAGCTAAAAGATTTCTTGCTCTAGTTCCCTCCAACAGCTTACCTCAGATTTTTCTTTTTTGGGGGGGGGTGTGGGTGTGCGTTTTTTTCTTTTTATTTTTTGGTACTGGAGATTCGTCCCAGAGGCATTCTACCTCCAAGCTATATCCCAAGCCCAATTTTATATCTTATTTGGAAATAGGGTCTCACTAGGTTGCTGAGAACCTCGCTAAGTTACCGAGGCTGACTTTTAACCTGTGATCCTCCTGTCTCAGCCTCCCAAGTACTGGGATTACAAATGTGCACCAACACACCTGGCCCTCAGGTTGTTTTTTTTAAAAATTCATATTCAAGCCAGATGTGGTGGCCCACATTTGTAATCCCAGCACTTGGAAGGCTGAGACAGGAGGATCACAGGTTGAAAGTCAGCCTGCCTGCCTTCCTCAGCAACTTAGTAAGGCCCTGTTTCAAAATTTAAAAAATAGGGGTAGGGGTAGTTGTGAGTAGCTCAGAGGTAGAATGCCCCTGGGTCCCATCCCCTATACCACATGCACAAAAATCATATTCAAGCCAGGCGTGGTGGCTCATACCTGTAATCCCAGTACTTGGGAGCCTGAGAAGGAGGAATCATAGTTTTGAGACTAGCAGACTAGCTTTAGCAATTTAGTGGGATCCTGAGTGTAGCTCAGAGCTGAATTCCCCTGGATTCAATCCCTAGTACCACCACTCAAAAAAAAAAATTCATCTTCATAAAAGTCAGGGAAGCCAGGCATGGTGGTGCACACTTGTAATTCCCATACTTGGGAGGCTGAGACAAGAAGATCACAGGTTCAAAGCCAGCCTAGGCAACTTAGCGAGGCCCTCCCAACTTAGTGAGACCCTGTTTCCAAATAAAGTCGGGCTGGGGGTATACCTCACAGGTAGAATGTCCCTGGTTTCAATCCCCAGTGCCACAAAAAATAAATAAAAGACAGGGAAGCTTATCTATGGAAAAGTACTGGATTTGTGTCAACTACCTTAGAAATCCATGATCTTAACATTTAAGGCCTTTATCGATCTTACCCTAAATAACTATTAATGACATAAGGCTTTTTTGAGCTTTCTGCAATCCACTTTGATTTATAGTTTGACTATAATTAATCCAGTTAAAGAAGTCACTGCAGGAAGGTAAGAGTTGAAATGACAGGTTGAGCCAGGCGTGGTGGCGTACGCTTGTTATTCCAGTTCTTGGGAGGCTGAGTCAGGAGGATTGCAGGTTCGTGGCCAGCCTCAGCTACTTAGTGAGGCCATTCGTAACATAGTAAGACCCTGTTTCAAAATAAAGAATAAAAAATAGGACAGGGAGTGTACCTCAGAAGTAGAATGCCCTGGGTTCAATCCCCAGTACCGCAAAAAAAAAGAAAAGAATGACTGTGGGGATGAAGCCAAAACCTTTTTCAAAGAAGGCTAAAGAGGTATAAGTCCACCCCACGTTTTTACATTAGTAAGTGGCTTTCTAAATGCACTTTGGAGATACTGAGAAGTATCTGCCAGCAATACAGCTTTGAGGCTTTAAGTAAGCAAATATTTCAAGTTGTAAATCCTTTCAAAGTTATTTTAGCCCTGTCCCTTTTCTCAAAAAACTTCGAATGGAAGTGGGGTAAGGTTATACCCTGAGAGACATATTTGACAAGGAGTCTGCTCTCCTGCCACCTCGTTCTTCCTAGATGAGTATGTTGCCAGCTTGCACCTGCCATCATTTGATGCCCACTTGACAGAGCTGACAGATGACCAAGCAAAATATCTGGGACTCAACAAAAATGGGCCATTCAAACCTAACTATTACAGGTAACTTGGGGAAAAGCAATGAAAGGGTATTTTCCCCACTATTAAACCAACCAGCCTAGCTAGCTTGCTTCAGTAAAGATAAGGTGCTTCTACCTGATTTCTTTGAAAAGTACAAGAATTGTGCTCAAATAAACAGAGCCAGAGCTGGGGATATAGCTCAGAGAGAGAATACTTGCCTAGCATATGTGAGGCCCTGGGTTCAATCCCATGCCAAAAAAAATAAATTAACAGGATGGGCAGAGAAATTGTTTATCCAAATGTAGGTACAAAAAAGTAAGTGTACTGTGAATTTGTGAACCTTGGGTCTCACCCCATTGATTATGATATACTTGGTCAGGGTTGAAGCTTAGGCAAAATTATAGTCAAGGTTGAAAGCTACTGGCTTTATAGTATCAAGGAACAGAAGCAACATAAAAAATGGCATTGTCAGAGATCACATAGACTAACATGCATAAATGATGCCCTGGGGACTGCCTGTGGGGATCCTCTCTTGAGCTGGGGAGGGATTCTGGAAAAGGTGCTTTGTTTGGAATTTTTCTCTTGAAACTCTCATTTAGAAGACATGAGTGTTAACCAGGCAATCTCTTTCTTCACAGATACTAATGGACCATATTACTGATGAGCAGTCTACATGAACCGTGCAACTCTAAAAGAAATATTTTTAAAAATAACTTTTATTTTCTTTTTATTCCTTTCCTCTTGATTTTTTTTTCCTATAATTTCATTCTTGTTTTTTCATCTCATTATCCAAGTTCTGCACACAACACAAGAACTTGTTTCATGGCTCTTTAGATGAAACTGAGGTTCAAGGTTCCTCACCCTAGTCACTAAAGAAAGATTTTTCTCTCCTAGCCCAGAAAGGTGATTCTTTACCATTTCTGGAGACTTTGGTCTTAATTAGGTACCTTACTAACAGGAAATGCTAAGGTACCTTCTATGTGGAACAATCTGCAATGTCTAAATTGCCTTAAAAGAGCCCATTTCTTAGCTGCTGAAATCAGTGCTCTTTCACTTCTTCAGAGGAGCAGGGATGGTACCCACCAGCCAGGTAGGTTAGATGTAGGTGGTGCATGATAATTTCCCTTAGAAGTTGCAAGCCCCGTTTCCTGTGTAAAGGTGGTATGTCTGGTTCAGAGATATGTACTAGTGAGTGTTGCTTGTTAAGATCCGGTAGGCCCACTTGGATTTATAGTATAGCCCTTCCTCCACTCCCACCAGACTCTTCACTTTTTTAGTTTTTGACTAGACTGCATTTTATCAAGTTGAATTTTGTCCCCTCGCATTTATTTTTGTTGTATTAAAAAAAGGAAAACTTTTAGTGTTAACACTGAGGAACTGCTTGGATGGTTAGTTGTTACCAATTTCTCTCTTGAACCTTTAGAGCTGAGAGTACAGAGTTGAGTCTAGAGAAATGCTAGTCTCAAATTCTGATGAGTCCCTCTGTTTCTGGCCCCTAGTTTATAGCTTCAGTGAACTGGAGCCATAAGCAGATTTTTCTCAGCTCTGCCCCATACAGCTTATGCTGAAGGCACATTTCTTGAGCCATTACTGTATAAAGCACTGAGCTCTATCTTTAGGATTTATCCTTTAAGAGCAAATTTCTGGTTAGCTGTGCTTCTGCAACCTAAAATATTTAAAGGGAGTAGATATGGATGGAAGGAAGAATGATAAATTGGGCCAAGGTGAAAGAAATCTAACTTCGTGTAATTTGTTTAGAACTGTAAGCCCTATATAATGTTAGTTTTACAGAAGTGATACCACTTTTGATTGATACATTCCACAAGAAGTTTATGAATGAAGATCTTAAAGGGCAGTTTGTATGTAGAGAAAGTATCTGGTATATCCTGACTCAAACTCTGAAAGAATCCCAGAGAGGCTCTCAACAATCAGAAACATGTATTCCCATGCCATGCATCCTGCTTACCGGCATTTCTGCATGGTTAAATGGGCATTATGCTCATGGGCTTTAAGTATATAATTATCCAGGATTTTAAATCCTCAACTTGTTCTAGCTTGTGATCCTTCAAAATTGGATCATGCTTTAGTGCTAGATACTAGAAATTGTCACTTCTCTTTTCCAATCATCAGAGAAACAGATAATTAACAACAGGAATATAAGAAAGGAAAGCTTTTACCCTGCAGTTTCCTAGCAGGGAAAAAATATTTTGCCAAAACTTTTTTCCCTTTCCTTTCCCATATCTCCACCACCCAATCCCTTCCTCCTCCTTGCCAGTGTGACCATGCTTTCTTCTCTGTAGATGCTAACAGTTGAAGCCCTTTTTTTTTTATAGGGCTCTTAACCAGCCAATCAGAATACCACATACATTAGGGGAGGTAACCTGGCCAAAATGTATCCATCAGGTCAACTCTGCTGGAGGGAAGGGGCCCAGTTCCTGCTGCCCTCTAGTCCACCCTCTGATCCCATATCTATTACTGTGTCCATAGGAATAGTAGGTAAGGGCTCTGCCTCTCAAGCCATGTAACAAAGGACACTGTGGAAAATGTCTGGCATCAGAGGGAGTGTGTGGAAAGTAATTTGGGAGGAAAAGTTCATTTTGTATTGAATGATTTTTAATGAATGCAATATTAATCCTTGCAGATGAGCAATAATCATTAAAGTCAATTAAAATGATAAGACCATTGGTAGTCTGTGTTATTTTTGGTTGAAGAGCCAAATTTCATTAGAACCTGTTTTTTTTTTTGTTTGTTTGTTTGTTTGTTTGTTTTTTCAGTACTGGGGATTGAACTCAGGGGCATTCTACCTCCGAGCTATACCCCCAGCCCTATTTTTTATTCTTTATTTCGAAACCGGGTCTCGCTAAGTTGCGGAGTGCCTCACTAGGTAGCTGAGGCTGGCCGCGAACCCGGATCCTCCGGTCTCAGCCTCCCAAATGCTGGGATTACAAGCATGCGCCACCACACCCGGCTGAGAACCTGTTTTTTAAGATGGGACAACTCACAGGTCAGCAGTATCAGTCCTAATACAGAGAGGCTGGATGCAGAATTCTTTATTTTATTGTTTTTTTGTTTGTTTGTTTTTGAGGCAGTCTCACTGTATTGCCTATTCTTTGAAATCCTGGGCTCAAGCAGTCCTTCCTCAGTTTCCCAGCTGAGAGTACAGGTGTACACCACTGCACCTGGCTGTCATATCTTAAGCTGCTACAGTTTGGATGTTGAGTGTCCCCTAAAGGCCCATGTGTTAAAGCCTTGGTCCCCAGAGTGACACTGGGAGGTATAGTGGAACCTTTGTTTTTTTTAATTTTATTTATTTTTTTGTGGAACTGAGGATTGAACCCAGGGGCATTCTACCTCCAGGCTACACCCCTAGGCCTATTTTTTATTCTTTATTTTGAAACAGGGTCTCACTAAGTTGCAAAGGGCCTCACTAGGTAGCTGAGGCTGACCACAAACCCGGATCCTCCCGTCTCAGCCTCCCTAGTACTGGAATTACAAGCATGTACCACCACACCCAGCTTGGTGGAACCTTTAGAAGATGGAGCCTACTAGGAAACCACTGGAAGTATGCCCTTGAAAAGGACTATGGGACTTCAGCTCTTCCTCCTTCCTTTTCACTTCCTGGCTGATAAAGTGAGCAGTTTTGCTCTACTATGCATTTCTGTCATGATGTGTTTGCTTCCTCACCATAGGCCCAAGCACTGATGTCAGGTGATCATGGAATGAAACCTCTCTCCAAAACTGAGCCAAAATAAACCTTTTCTCTGTACAAGTTAGTTATCTCAGATATTTTCAGGTATTTATTTCTTCATCTTTTTCTTTGCGGTACTGGGGATTGAACCCCGGGGCATTCTACCTCTGAGCTACACTCCCAGCTCTATTTTTTATTCCTGATTTTGAAACGGGGTCTCACTTAGTTGTGGAGGGCCTAAGTTGCTGAGGTTGTCCTTGAACCTGTGATCCTTCTGTCTTAGCCTCCTAAGTACTGGGATTACAAGCCCATGCCACCACACCCAGCTTCGGGTATTTTATTATAGTGATGAAAAGCTGACTTATACAGTTTTTTTGTTTGTTTTTTGTTTTCATTGGTGCATTGTAATCATACATCTTCAAGTTTAGTGTAATAGAGGCATACATGCACACAGCACTCATTGAGTCCTCCTCCAGCTCCCATCCCATTCCCTCTCTCCCCTCCTTCCCATGCTCAGCATAGTGATTGACTTTGAAAAATTTGTGTTGATGTACATCATGTCCATTGAGGTGCTTCCCTCTTCCCATTTCCCTCAGGTCGCCTTCTTTACTCATCTATGATTTCTCCACCTTTGTCTGGAGTCCCTTCTATGTCCAATTTTCTTCCTAGATTCTGCATATTAAGGAGAACATCTGACTTTTCACTTTTTGTGACTTGAAACACTAACAAATAGACATGGGTAAAAGCTTTCTCAACAAGACCCCAAAGGCACAAGAAATTAAAATGAGACCAATACATGGGATTGCGTTAAACTGAAGAGCTTCTGTGCAACAAAGGAAACTATCAAGAACCTCAACAGAGAGCCAAAAGAATGGGAAAAGATTTTTGCCATCTACTCCTCTAATAGAGGACTAGTATCTAGAATATACAGAGAACTCAAGAAACTCACTGCCAAAGAAACAAATATCCCAATAAAAAAAATAAGCAAGTAGCCGGGTGTGGTGGCATAAGCTTGTAATCCCAGCATTTGTGAGGCTGAAACCGGAGGATCCAGGTTCACAGCCAGCCTCAGGTGCTTAGTGAGGCCCAATAGACACATCACAAAAGAAGAAATACAAACGGCAAATATATGAAAAAAAAATCAACATCATTAGCACTCAGAGAGATGCAAATCAAAACTACCTTGAGATTTCACCTAACCCCAATTAGAATTGTAGTCATTAAAAACAACAAATGTTGGTGAGGATATGGAGAAGTGGTAACTAATACATTGTTGGTGAGATTGCAAATTAGTGCACCACTTTAGAAAACAGTGTGGAGGATCCTCAGAAGAATAGGAGTGAACCTACCATATGACCCAGCTATACTACTCCTGGGTATCTAACCATAAAAATGGAAACCAAGCAACCAGAGTAATGCATGCATATTTATATTAATAGCTGCACTATTCACAATTGCCAAACTAGAACCAACCAAGATGTGCATCAACAGATGAATGGATTACAAAACCATGGGATATGTACACAATGGAATTTTACTCAGCATTAAGAACAAAATTATATAGTTTTTTATGCCTGCTTTGCACCAAGCATGTGGCCTAGGCACTTTCACTCTTTATTTTTTGTGTGTATGGTACCAGGGATTGAACCCAGGGGCATCCTATATCCCCATCCCTATTTTTTATTTATTTTGAAACAGCATCTCACTAAGTTGCAGAGGGCCTCGCTAAGTAGCTGAGTCTGGCCACAAACTGATCCTCCTGTCTCAGCCTCCCAAGTCCTGGGGTTTTAAGAGTATACTGCTGCACCTGGCTCACTTGTAACTTTTCAGACTGCTGTGTAAGCTTCAGGGATCCTCATTTGCACAGTCACCTTCTAAGATCTTATACCTCCATCTTTTTCTTGATAATGCTCTTTTCACACATGTATCAATTTCTAAAGTTGCATCAATGTCTTCTGATAGGACAAAGTATTTGTCATAATTATTCCTGCTACTTTGAAAAACTATGTGAGACTGGGTATTCTATAAAGAGTAGAAATTTATTTTCTCACAATTTCTGAGACTGGGATGCCCAATATTAAGGTCCTAAATTAAGATTTGGTGTCTGGAGCAGGCTACTTTCTGCTTACAAGATGGCACATTTTGCTACAACTTCATGTGGTGGAAGGCCAAACGGCCTAGCAAGTTCCCTCTGGTCCTATTATAAAGGCATTCATCCCATCTGAGGGCTCTGTCCTTAAAATTTTATCACCTTCTAAAGACTCCACCCTTAATATCATTGCATTAGTGATTAAGTTTCAATTGATGAATATGGGGGAACACATTTAAGACCACAGCATTCCACCAAGGTCCCCAAGATTCATATCTTTACATACAAAAAAATATTCATTATATCTTAATAGCCGCCAAAGTCTTAACTCATTCTGTCACTGAAGAAGAGATGACTCCGTGAAGGAAGAGAGGGAAACTCAGCTCAAGACTGGCAGGGTCCTTGACTTACATGACAGAAAGGGATTAGCATGAGCCAGTCAGAGTCATAGAGACTTATTTAGGAAAGCAACAAATACAAATTCAAGGGAGAATACAGGCCACCTCAAGAATGAGAGGTGCTTTGGGGGTTCGTGGCTCTTCTTTTAAAGGAAGCTTAGTGAGAGGTGAGTATGGGAAAATACGTGAGGATGACACCAGTTTGGAGATCACAAGATGGTTTATGGTGGTCTGGTCATCTGGATCCTGCTGTGGTCTCCATTGTCATTGGTAAGATAGTCAACAGTGCCTAAGGTAATTATCACAAGTGAGATTTCCAGTATAGGATCTGGTCACCTTCCAGGTCCTTGCTGTGGTCTCTATCACTTCTCCCTAAACTATCCATTAATGGAATAATTCAGAGTACTCAAGGTAATTACCATAAGTAAATAAGAAAATGTAAATTTCCCAGAAATTTAGGAGTAACAGGCCTGGCTTAGGGAGTGAGGAATTTTAGCACATGGTTTTGATGTTAAAGTTACATTTTCTAGCAGGCATCGGCACATACCTGTTATTCCAGTACTTGGGAAGCTGAAACAAGAGGATTGCAGATTTGAGGACAGTCTCAACAAGTAGACTCTCATCAACTTAGCAAGACCGTTTCAAAATAAAGCTACCCATCAAGTACTGTGTGCATGCGTGTCACTGTCACCAAGGTCCCCAAGATTCATATCTTTACATACAAAAAAATATTCATTATTTTACATTATGATGTGAGACTAATATACCAATAAAAGCATTAAAAATAAATAAAACTTAAAAATAGGTCTGGGGGTATAGGTTGGAGGTAGAATATCCCCTGGGTTCAATCCCCAGTACCAAAAATAAAAAATTGACCCCGTTCTTCCTTTATATCTCCTTTCTACCTATTTCTTTTATTTCTTCCATCTCAATTGTAGGGCCAACTCAAGTCTAAAGTCCAGAGTGTCATCTAAATCAGAGGCAATATTCAAGGTACAGTTCATCCTGAGACCAATTGTTCTACAACTATAAACTTGTGAAACCAGTTACTTCCAGAATACAATAATAGGACGGGTATAGGACAAACATTCTATTCCAAAATGGAGAAATGGGGAAGAAGGAAGGAGTAACAAGTGAAACACAAGGTGAACATTAAATCTTAATTGACTCCAGGTTTTGCCTTCCAGATACACTGAGGTGGGAGTTGGCCTTCAAAACTTGGCAGGAGGTGGGGGGGGGCGGTGCTGTTAGCAAGGTGGAGCCACTCCTGAGTGTTCCCTGCTAAACAACTTAAGCATTCAGGAAACTCACAGAGAAATTCATATATGTTCAAAGGAATGTAAAACAAGAGTGGACATTAGTACTTCCCTGCTAACTGCTTGTGAAACCCCAGTTAGAAGCTCGGTCTGCAAACTGGCCTTCCCATGAGCTACATCTGGCCCACTGCCTGTTTCTGTATGTCTCATAAGCTAAAAATGGTTTTTACAATATATATATAGAATTGAACCCAGAGGCATTCTACCTCTGAGCTAGACCCTAAGCCCTACTTTTATTTTTTAGTTTGAAACAATATCTCACTGAGTTGCTGAGACTGGTGTCAAACCTGCAATCCTGTTTTAGCCTCCCAAGTACTAGGATTACAGGCATGTGCCGCTATGCCCAACTGATTTTTACTGTGTGTGTGTGTGTGTCATTGGTGACTGAGCCCAGGGGCATTCTACCTCTGAGCTACACCCCCAGCCCTATTTTATTTTTATTTTTGAGACTCTGAGACTGTCTTCAAACTTGCTGAGACTGTCTTCAAACCTACGATCCTTTTATATTTTTAATGGTTGGAAAACTAGGCACAGTGCAAACACCTGTAATCCAGGGCTTGGGAGGATGAGACAGGAAGATCACAGGTTCGAGACCAGCCTCAGCAACTTAGCAAGACCCTGTTTCAAACTAAAAGATAAAAAAAAAAAAGGGCCAGGCATATTGGCACGTGCTGGTAATCCTAGTACTTGGGAGGCTGAGACAAGAGGATCACAAGACCAGCCTCAGCAACCTAGCAAGACCCTGTTTCAAAAAATAAAATAGGACTGGAGGTGCAGCTCAGAGGTAGAAATGCCTCTAGGTTCAATCCCCAGTACCAAAAAAAAAAATGGTTGGGAGAAAAATGACGTATTTTGTGATACATAAAAAATATATGAAATTCAAATTTCCTTGTCTGTAAACAGGAGATACGTGCACAGCCACACATTTATATATATATATATATATAAAATGCCTCTGGCTACTTTCATGGCACAATGGCAGAGTTGAATACTTACAACCAAATGGCCCACAAAATTCAAAATATCTACTGTTGGCCTTTTATAGAAAGATTGCTGATTCCAGGCAAAAAGGTTGTGTTAGGCATAGAGGAAAGATATGTTGAAAGGCATTTGATATGCATTTTATTAGGTAGGAAGAGGGCATTTCTGGGTCAGAGCAGAGATTGAAGCATTAGAAGGAAAGGTTATTCATCATGCTCTACATCTTAAATGTCCCCCAAAAGCTCATATATTTAAGGCTTGGTCCCTAGCTGATGTGCTATTGGTAGGCAGTGGAAACTTTAAGTGGGGCCTAGTTAGAGGAAGTTAGGTCACTGGGAGACCTTGAGCATATATTGGGATCCTGGCCTCTCCCCCCCCCCACCACTTTCTAGTTGCCATGGGGTAAGCAGTCTCCTCTGACACACTACTGCCACCATGATATACTTACTGTCTCACCATAGACCCAAAGATGGCAGGGCCGATTGAAACCATGAGCTGAAGTAAACCTTTTCTCCTTTTAAGTTGTTTATCTCAGGTATTTTGTCACAGTGGCAGAAAGCTAACATAATATTGAATAAGGAAGATTCTAGTCTAGGTAGGAGATGCTAAATTGACCTGTCTCCTAGCCAGGATTCGCTTTGGGATTAGATCTCCTCAAGCTGAGAGAACATAAAAATTATTTGGGAAGGTAAATTTTATTCCAGTTTGGAATGTGTAAGAGTAAATTTGCAGTTTTAAATTACAACCACTTTTATATGCATAGCCAGGTATGGTGGCACATGACTTGTAATCCCAGTACTTGGGAGGTTAAGACAAGAGGATCGCAGGTTCAAGACCAGTCTCAGCAACTTAATGAGACCCTGTTTCTAAATAAAAAAAATAAAATCAGAGCTGGGCGTGGTTGCACACCCCTGTAATTCCAGTATGTGGGAGGCTGAGACCGGAGGATCCAGGTTTGCGGTCAGCCTCAGCTACCTAGTGAGGCACTCCGCAACTTAGTGAGACCCTGTTTCAAAATAAAGAATAAAAAATAGGGCTGGGGGTATAGCTCAGAGGTAGAATGCCCCTGAGTTCAATCCCCAGTACTGAAAAAAATAAATCAATCAATCAAATAAAATCAGGCTGGGGATGTAGTTAAGAAGTAGACTGCCTCTGGCTTCAATCTCCAGGACAATCAATCAATCTATATAAGCAGACCTTTAAAAAGCTTAATGTTTTTTGTTTCTTTAATAAACTGTCAATTTTTTTTTTTTTCTGTACTGGGGATTGAACTCAGGAGCATTCTACCTCGGAGCTACACCCCCAGTCCTATTTTTTTTTTTTAATTCTTTATTTTGAAACCGGGTCTCGCTAAGTTGTGGAGTGCCTCACTAAGTAGCTGAGGCTGGCCTCAAACCCGAATCCTCCGGTCTCAGCCTCCCAAATGCTGGGATTACAAGTGTGCGCCACCATGCCCGGCTTTTATTCTTTATTTTGAAACAGGGTCTCACTAAGTTGTGGAGTGCCTCACTAAGTAGCTGAGACTGGCCTCGAACCCGGATCCTCCAGTCTCAGCCTCCCAAATGCTGGGATTACAAGCGTGCACCACCACGCTCGGCAAACCGTCAATTTTTTTAAACTGAAGTATTATCCTCCTCTTCCCACACAAGCAGCCCTTGAGCACAGTTTTAAATGCCCTTTAAAAAGAAGTTCTGGATTGTGGCCAAATGATACCGCTCTCTGATCTGGCCCTTTTCCCTTCTCCTGCTGTCCTGTGGCATGGTTCTCCTCTGCAACCACTAGAGGGCACATTATTCACGTCTCGTTGGTAGGGTTTCTGGCCAAAAGGGGTAACAAAATACAGGTCCACAATCCTTTATCTGAAACCCCAGTATTTTATACTTGAGAATTTTCCAGATGTTTAGGAAATACATAAATACACAGAATATTACATATTACCTATGAACCAGCATTCCATGCATGATTAAATATGTTGATAATTATATTTGTGAATATCCACAAAATAAGGGGTAAATAAAGTCTACCAATTGCCTCCTATCAGTTCATATCAGGGTTTGCTGCCAAATTAACTTGTGTCAAACTTCTGAAAAAAACTTGATTTTTTTTGAACTTTTGGAGTTTTGGGGTTGTGGTAAAAGGATTGTAGCTTTGGAATAATAGTAACATGCTTTTAGTGTTTGCTGTGTATCTGGCTTCACGCTAAATATTTAACACAGCAGAAGTGATCCTCACACTAACCCATGAGACAGGTACTATTACTCCCATTTTACAGATAAGGAATGAGACGATGAGGAACAATTCATTCAAAATTCTATAACCAACAAGTTGATGGCACTGGAATTAACCCAAGACATTCTGGCTCCAGGGTTCATGCTTGACACTAGGCAATATGGCTTCTAGGAAACTGCACTAAGCCGGGGTTCTACTGATGCCCAAAGTGGGCTATGCATGAGTGATACACAAAAATGCAGATTCTAGGCCAGGGTTGGTGGCACATACCTGTAATCCCAGTACATGGGAGACTGACAGAAGGATCACAGGTTCAAAGACAGCCTCAGCAACAAAGCAAGACTCTCAGCAACCTAGCAAAACCCTGTTTCAAAACAAAAAATAAATAGGGCTGGGGATATAGCTCAGTGGTAAAATGCCCCTGGGTTCAGTTCTTAGAAACACACACACACACACACACACACACACACACACACACACACACACTACATTCTAAGAAACAAAAAATAAGAAAAGAGGCCGGGGTGTAGCTCAGTAGTGGAGCATTTGCCTAGCATGTTGCAAGATGGTGAGTTCAATCCCCAACACTACAAAAAGTAAAGATGCAAATTCCTGGAGCCTATCCCAGACCTACTGAAATGGGCCATAGGAAACCAAGACTCAGGGAGTCAATACCTCCCCAGAGTGACAGTGCAGTTGACAAGAAGAAGCTAGATTTGGACCTCAGTATTTCTGACTACCCATGGCCTTTCTCCTGAGTCCCCTTGAGACTCCCAAGGGTGGGCTGTCAGGCACCTGCCTGCTGGTTCTCATTTCTTCGCAAAGATTCTTGCAGCGGACAAAAAGACCCAAACTGCAAGTGCCTTGCCTGAATGCAAACTCAGACAACCTTGGGAACCTGCAGCCTCCCACTGATTGGGCTCTGCTTCCCCAAACCAGAGCCAAAGCAGGTCAAAGAGATGGCACTTGGGGCCCCAAAGACTCAAGCAGCTGAGCCCTGGGGCTCTCAATCTGTTGTGTTTGTTTGTTTGTTTGTTGGTTGGTTGGGTTTTGGTACTGGGGATGGAACCTGGGGGCATTCTACCTCTGAGCTACAGCCCCAGCCCTATTTTTTATTCTCTATTTTTGAAACAGGGTCTCACTAAGTTGCGGAGGGCCTCACTAAGCAGCTGAGGCTGGCCACGAACCCAGATCCTCCAGTCTCAGCCTCCCAAATACTGGAATTACAAGCGTGCACCACCATGCCTGGCTTCAATCTGTTTTTAAATCACAAAAGTTCTCACATATTCCTTACCAACTCCACTGTTTAGGTGCAAGAAAACCAAAGGAAGGACCCATTGTCTTCTCTTTAATGATTCTCCTGCTTTTGTATTTCTATCTAGGAAATTTATTATCAAAGGGCTACTTAGAGTTGCTTCAGGGTCAGGGTCATGAGGAGCTTGGGATTAGGACTGACCTAAAGGAGATCTTTTTTTTTTTTAGTGGTGGTGGTAGTGGTAGCGAGGGCATTCTATGTCTGAGCTACACTCCCAGCCCTATTTTATTTTTTATTTGGAAACAGGATCTCACTAAGTTGCAAGGTACTCTAGTGCTTTTAACTGGAGACAAATGCACAAAAAAAGTGTCAGCATGTTGGGCATAGTGGCGCATGCCTGTGATTCCAGTACTTGGGAGGCTGAGACAAGAGGATCACAGGTTCAAGGCCAGCCTCAGAAATTTAGCAAGGTTCTCAGCAACTTAGCTAGACCCTGTTTTTATGGTACTGGAGATTGAACCTAGGGACATTCTACCTCTGAGCTACAGCCCCAGCCCTATTTTATTTTGAAACAGGGTCTCACTAAGTTGTAGAGGGCCTCACTAAGTTGCTGAAGCTGGCCTCAAACCTGCGATCCTTCAGTCTCAGCCTCCCATGCCTGGCTTAACTTAGGAGGCTTAAAACAACATTTATTGTCTTGTAGTTTCTGTGGGTCAAGAATCTGGGGCTAGACAGGCATGATGGCACATGTCTGTAATCCCAGTACTTGGGAGGCTGAGTCAGGAGGATTCCAGGTTTGCAGCCAATGTCAGCTACTTAGTGAGGCCCTCCACAACTGAGACCCTGTTTCAAAATAAAGAATAAAAATAGGGCTGGGGGTGTAGCTGGCAGGTAGAATAATGCCCCTGGGTTCAATCCCCAGTACTGAAAAAAGAAAAAAAAAGGTGTCCAGAGAGGGATATAAGGCCCACACCTGAAACACTCCACGCTGCTTTCCTTTCTCAGAAAGGGACCTCTCCAGACCCCATCACTGGATCTGGATCATAGTTCCTTACCCCAGGCCACTTTCCATACCTGGAAACAGGATGCACCAGATACTACCCCGCTGCTCCAGGCTGCCTTTCCATTCCCAGGAATGGCTGTTCTGGATATTTTGTCTCCTGAAGGATACCCTCTCCCCTCTCTTTACGGCCTTTCTCATATGATGCCTTCACTTCTCTAATTAAGCCTCCTGTATTCCCCATTTGTGCTTTCTGTTTGAATGCATTCCAAGCAGATAAGCAAGGACCAAGGTTGTGCAAAATAATTTTAAGATCTCCCACCCTATAGCAAATAATTCACTCCTCTCGGTCTTAATTTCTCCACCTACAAAATGAGAAAAAGTCCTCATTTTGAAATTAGGTCCTTAACATGCACCTGCCATACTATAAGCGCATTGTTATTATTGCTGTCTATAGAAAGAGCAAGCCCAGCCTAACTTCATCTAATCCTCACAACAATTTCTCTATCTACAAAATGAGGATGACTTTCCTTTCTCTCATTTTCTCTCTCTCAAAAAAAAAAAAAAAAAAAACAACCTTCCTGACAACAGTTTTGCTACATCCCACATTTCCCCATGCCAAGAAAGAACACTGAAAAACCAGCCCCTGGCTAGCTGGGAGCCAAGGAGGCTAAAACCTAAAAATTCTCTGGCCAGGCACACCCTCTGGATCTACATGCATATATCACTTGGCTTTTTCTTTCTTGACATTGTAACCACTTCTGTTAGGTAGTTAGATGAGAGATGAGCAGGGCAGGGAAAGGACGGGGGATCCAGCCTGCCCTCAGGAGAGGGGAGGAGGGGAGAGGAGATTCACCACCCAGCGGCACTCGCCATTTTAGACACCCCCGCAGGGCTTCACTTACCCACCTTGGGAAAGTTCCCAGCATGATGGAAACAGCGCAGGAGCACTAAGCTGTGGCGTGAAAAGATAGAGTGGTTTCCTCCTCCAAATGCATATACATGAGGGGAAAAGTTTCCAGAGCAATAAATAAATAAATAAATAAATAAATAAATAAATAAATAAATAAATAAATCCCACCAGGTGGAGAACTCACCACCATTTTCCACTTCCAGAAATGGACTTTCCAGACCCTTTCTCTGGAACAGACCTCTTTAAACCCCCACTTCCCTAAACAAACCTCTTAATATTTCCCTATTTGAAATCTTTCTCTAGGGAAGTAAAGACTGAATATGAAAGGTCATCACATTATAATATTTATTCCCAGGAGAGATTATCATTCTTTTACACTTTTTTTTTTTTTTTGGTACTGGGGATTGAACCCAGGGGGTTCTACCTCTAAGCTACACTCCCAGCCCATTTTATGTTTTGCTCTGAAACAGGGTCTCACTAGGTTGCTGAGAGTCTCACTTCATTGCTGAGGCTGTCCTCAAACCTGTGATCCTCCTGTCTCAGTCTCCCAAGTACTGGGATTTCAGGGATGCACCACCACGGCCTGCCCCTTTTATACTTCTATAGGTGGAGTTTGAGAAAATGGCATAAAACTCATTCCTTTTCCTCTCTTTTCTTTTCTCTTTTCGTTCTTTTTTTTTTTTTTTTTTTTTTTTTTTTTTTTTTTTTTTTTTTTTTTTTTTTTTTTTTTTTTTTTTTT
>PVLC010021558.1:0-27806 GCA_004027655.1 Graphiurus murinus
ATAAATATAATTATAAGTTTATGTAGGTTAACAGCATTGATAAAAATTAAATAGTTTTAAATATTTTAAGTTTGGAGGCCAATATTAATAATAAAAATTAAGTAGCTCTATGTAGGTTAATAGCATTGGTAAAAATTAAATAGTTATAAAATTTTTAAGTTTAGAAAACAATATTAATAATCAGAAATAAGCTTATTACATGATAGATGGTTAATAAAACATTTATCTAAATGGTACTAAAACATAGATGGCAGAAATTTTAGTGATTTAAGATATCAACACAATGTATATTGTATAGAAAGATTACTTATATTAGTTAGCATATATAAAACCCATATTTTTTTATCTTTATAAGCTCTTATGAAAACATTTAGATGAAGCTAGATACACAACATAGTTAGCTGTTAGAGATATACATATCTATGGTCACAGATATATAGTGTCAAATATAGTAACCCCAAGTTATAGCTGTTTATTTAACTTGAGCTACGAAGTAGCTATTAAACATGTGTAAAAAATACAGGCATTTTTCCCAATTTGGTAAGAAGCAGCTTGCTAGGTAATTAAAACAGTAAACATAAGAAATATCCTGTAATGATCCACCCTTTTGAGGTAGTCCTTAGTAAATGTTAAGAGCACAAAACCAGTGTTTTAAATATAAAGAACATAGGAAATTATAAGTTAGCCATTTAGAATAAAATTTTAGCATTTTAGATGAAGGCATTTTTTTAAATTATAATATCTCCTCATACTTATGACTCTATTATTTGACCTTTTAATGTCTTTAAAAAATTAAGTTTAAACAATTTAGAACAATGGTTACATTTACTAAAACAGTTTTTATAATAAATTTTAATTTAGATAACCTTTTTTGGGGTAAGAAGAAACAGTTAGATAAAACACTTGACATTTTTAATGTTTGTTTTAACTCAGGTTTGAACATTTAGAAATCTGTAATGTTAAACTGTTTCTTAAAAAAAAATTTTACTAGATTTAAATATATATATATATTTTTGTTGATGTTAAACCAAGAATACTTTATATTTAACAATTGATGTTAGTATTTAACTGGCTGCAAACTTTTTTTTAAAACCATTTTTCCTGTCTTAATTATGTCTTGAATTTCGGGATCTCGGGGGTGATCCCTGAGAATGTCAAGGTTTTAATAGGAGAAGATTATGAGAGGAACCTTTTTTGGGCCAAAGGCTTGAGAACTATCCTACTATTTGCCATCGTCTTTGATCGTGTCCTCTGTTAAAAAACAGGAACATGAATTTTACTCTTTTCCATCGCCTTGAACTGATGGTGTCTCTGGTAAAGGCCAGGGACATGAATTTTACTCTTTTTCATCACTTTGAAGGGATGGTGCCCACTGGTAAAAGCCAGGGACATGTCTCATGAATCTTAAACCCTAATTCTTCGCGTCCTAAGGGACTCTTTGAGTCCACTAAGGAAAATTTTATGGGAACTAAGAGAGGAACCCATGTTGGCGATGGAAAAAGGCTCTCAAATCTGTTGTTCTCTGCATAGGCCTCTGGGATGTACCAGGTCAGCTCAGACAGTACCAAGAAACTGGAGTACAAGCCTCAGTCACAATGTCCGTTTACCCAAGGAGGGCCCCTGCTCACATATCATAGGTCTGGATGTATAAGCCCCATGTCAGGATGCGACCATTAAGAATTTAGTGAGCTCAGAGTTTGCAGGACTGTGACAAGGAGTAACCAGAAACTAGGCCTTTGTCAGAGTGATTCAGAGTTTTTGCATAGCCAGATCTCGGTACCCTTCACACTTCCCGGATCAGCATAGCGAAGTGCCTGTTAATGGACTGAACGAGATTGAGAGCCTTAAATTCAAAGACCAATGTAGAAGGGGAGACTTTTTAAGCCTTTAGGGTAAATCTTGTTTGCAAAATCATCTGCTTACCTTACATCACCAGGATCAGCCTCACGGTGGGCGGTCCGCAGCGATCCATATGACAGAGCCTTCTCTCACGGCACTTCTTCCCGTGACGGCTCAATGACAGTCTTCTCTCACGGCACTTTTTCCCGTGGCGACTCAATGATTGTCCGGCTGGACCCGATGTGCAGATGTTCCCTGGAAAGCCTAAACCTCGGTGCCCCACGTTGGGCGCCATTAAATGCCCCGGCCAGCGGGGGTTGGGAACAGGAGACCTAGGCGGCTTAACCTAAAGGAATGAAGCAAACAAGCGAGGCGAAAGAATGGAGGCAAGACAGGATTCTGATCAAGCCTCAATTTTTATTAAAAGAAGGACTGCTTAAGTAGCTAGAGGTGAGGGATGGGGTCAGGGGGTCAGGTAAGCTTATGTGAGCTTGCAGGATTGGTCAAGGCTGACCGTGTCCTTATCAGGTAAAGGCCTCAGCGGGATAACAGATAGAACCGGTTTCTGCATAGTCATTGTGGCTGCTGAGGGGAATTCCCCAAAGTGTGAATTCCAGCTCTGACCAGCCTTCCGGCCCCCGACAGATCTCAAATAGCCATATTTGAGATTCGTGACCAGAAATACCCCTTCTTCAAGCTTGCCCCTTTGTTTAAACTTAATACATCCATTCCATTGACTAAAGATATTCAGTCCCTATAAAACTGCGTGTTTTGGAACTCGGCATGGTAGCACACACCTGTAATCTCAATACTTTGGGAGGCTGAGACAGGAGGATTGTGGATTCAAGAACAGCCTCAGAAAAACAGCTAGATTCCAAGCAACTAAGCAAGACCCTGTTTCAAAAAAATATATAGAGCCAGGTTGGGGGGGGGGAGTATATCTTGGAGGTAGAATGCCCTGGGTTCAATCCCTAGTACACAAAAATAAATAAATAAATAAATAAATAAATAAATAAATAAATAAATAAATGAAATTGAATGTTTTGTATGAAGGCCAGACCACTATCAAACATTAACATGCCAATATTGGTCTAATAAAGGCAAACTAATGCCTACAGATAGAAAACTGGAGTAAAGCAGGTGGCTTGAGGCCCAGCACAGGGCTTGTACATAGTTGGAATATGTAAGTGTCCTTTGGCTTGAACAGAATTGACTAACACTGATTTTTATACATTTTGTGGCCTCTAGACACTCACCAAGTCCCCAAAGCAAAATCAGTTTCCCTAGCAAAGAACAGGTTTGTAAGGATGATAATAATAATAATAACATGCAAGTAAATAAATTCTTAGTAAAAGATAAGAGAGTCACTCACAGCACACACACACAAAATGTTTTAAGCTGCCCAACATGAAGAAAAGCAATTATTTGTCAGTTCAATCTTCTAGCTAAAGGTAAATAAAATTTAGTTGTTTATAGTAAATAAAATTTTGTTGTTTGTCACCATAATAGTTTATATGTGGGCACAGGTTGAACCAAAGAGCATCTTAAATAATGCTAAGGTCATATGGGAATACTCTTCTCTCTGTATGCTCCCCAGGAAAGGCTCATATTTCCAAATAGTACTAATGTGATTGAAGATATCCCCCTTTAGTATCCAGAAGAACATGTGCTTTTTTTTTTTTTTCTTTTCTTTTTTTTTTCAGTACTGGGGATTGAATTCAGGGGCATTCTACGAGCTACATTCCCAGCCCCCCCCCCCCTTTTTTATTCTTTATTTTGAAACAGGGTCTCACTAAGTTGTGGAATGCCTCACTAGGTAGCTGAGGCTGACCTCGGCGAACCTGGATCCTCCGGTCTCAGCCTCCCAAATGCTGGGATTACAAGCATGCACCACCACGCCTGGCTGACCATGTGCTTTTTTAAAATCAACTTTTTTATGTTAGAATAAAGTTTACAAGACAAAAATCGTCAAAATACTACAGAGTTCCCGTATAGCCACAACCAGTTTCCCCAGTAATCAGCACCTTATATTAGTATGGTACTTTTGTCAAATTAATGAACAAATACTGCTACATTATTCTTAACTGAAATTCATACTTTATTCTGACGTTCTTAGTTTTGTTTTTGTTTTTGGTTTTGGTTTTGTTTTTTTTAACCTAATATCCTTTTACTGTTCCAGAAAACTAACCAGGACACCACATTACATTTAGTCATCATGTGTCTTTAGGCAACTCTTGCTGTGACAATTTCTCAGACTTTTCTTGTTCTTGATAACTTTGCCAGTTTGGGGGACTACTGGTCAGGTATTGTGCACAGTGTCCCTCACTGATATCTCTCTGATATTTACTCATGATTAAACTGAGGTTATATGTTTGGGAAGAAAGACCACAGAGGTCAAGTGCTCTGCCCATCCCGTCCTGTCGAGGGTACTGACATCAGTAGGTCTGATGGTGTTAACTTTGAGCACCTGGCTGAGGCAGTGTTTGTCAGATTTCTTCACTATAGTCATTCTTTTCCCCTCTTCCTATTTGTATTTTCTGGAAAGAAGTCTTTAGATATGGCCCCCACATAAATAGAGGGGAGGTATGCCCTGCCTCTTGAAGCAAAATCTACATAAATTATTTGAAATCACCTTGCATGGGAGATTCATGAATTCTCCCTCACTAAGTTATTTATTCGATCAGTTATTTGTATCAGCATGGACTCAAGAATATTTATTTCCCGCTTTGGGTTATAATCCAGTACTGTTGTACTTATTTTGTTGTTTGGCTTGTTCCAGTGTCATTCACTGAGAGCGCTTTCGTTTTGCTGCTGTGTTGCTTTGACGTGTTCCCATCCTTGGGTTTTCATTGGGCGCTTCCTTAATTTCTGGCACAGATGCTCCAGTCTCATCTTTCCTACTATTTCATGGCCAGGTTCTGAGTCTTGGTCCTTTTTCCGTGTGTGTGTGTGTGTGTGTGTGTGTTACTAGGGATTAAACTCGAGGGACAGTTTACCCCTTGCTACATACCCAGCCCTCTTTTTTCTTTGAGACAAGGTCTTGCTAAATTGCTGAGGGTCTCATGTTTCTGAGGCTATCCTCAAACCTGTGATCCTCCTGTTTCAGTCTCCCAAGTACTCTTGATTAGAGGTATGTGCCATAGTGCTCAGCCCTTTTTTAAGAGACCAGCACTAAAAGCCCAGACCTTGGCTTTAGGCACGTTCTTGCTATTGGAATGCCATTGCTTATAGGCATTCACTCAGCAAAGCAGGCAACAGCACACACTCAAATTTCCAATTTCATAGATTAATGATTCTTTTTGAAATTTGGGGAGCAATACAAAGTTTCTTTTCAACTTTTAATTTTTACTTAGGTAAAGGCTTCTGAAAATTATGCTACTATCTAAAATCGCTATCATTTTATGAAAACTAACAGAAGTGTTATGTGCTATATGATCCTGCGATGTCACTACTAGGCATATATCCCAAAGGAAGTGAATCAGTATATCAAAGAGAGATCTGTACTGCCATGTTTATTGCAGCACTATTCACAGTAGCCAAGAAGTGGAAGCAACCTAAGCTGTGGTAGAGATATATACATAGGTATAGTCGTCACATATGCATATACACAGTGGAATGCTTTCCAGACATAAAGAAGAATTAAGTCTTGACGTTTGCAACAACATGAATGGAACTAGAGATCACTATGTTAAGTGAAATAGACCAGACACAGAAAGAGAAGTACAACATGATCTCACTCCTACGTGAAATCTAAAAGAGTTGACCTCATAAACGTTTAGAGTAGAATGGCAGTTACCAGAGGCTAGAGAGATTAATGGGGAGGAAGGGATGGGAGAGGTTAATCAGTGGCTACTAAGACATCTGAAAATTTTACTACTAAAATCACCATCATTTTACGAAAACAAAGAGGAAGGATATAAATTAGAATAAAGAGAAGCCATTAAATGTCTTGTTTTATGGGAAACTCACTACACAACAGACTCACTGATTTCACTAATATTTTTTCTGGTCCAGTGAGGAGTTAGATGGGAGCCAGAAGCTGTGGTATACTGTTGCACAATAGGACTAGTATAGATAGCAATAAAATACTGTATTTTTTTTTTTTTTTTGCGGTACTGGGGATTGAACCCAGGGGCATTCTACCTCCGAGCTACACTCCCCAGCCCTATTTTTTATTCTTTATTTTGAAACCGGGTCTCACTAAGTTGCGGAGTGCCTCACTAGGTAGCTGAGGCTGGCCACGAACCCAGATCCTCCGGTCTCAGCCTCCCGAATGCTGGGATTACAAGCCTGCGCCACCACGCCCAGCTCAATACTGTATATTTTTTAAAGCTAGAAGAAAGGATTTTGAATGTTTTCACCATAAAGAAATAATAAATGCTTGAGGAGCTGGAAATGCTTAGTCTGTACCACCTTCTCACCTTTTCAAGTGCTGTTCCTTCTGTTTCAAGCACCCTTATTTTTCTTCTTGATTGTATTTATTATCTACTGCTACAAAACAAATCACCTCAAAATTTAATAACTTAAAACAACATTTATCACCTCATGTGCTACAGGGCAGAAATCCATAGCACTAAGCTGGGTCCTATGCTTCAGAGTCTCACACAAAGCTTCAATCCAAATGTCACCCAGGGCCACAGTCATCTCAAGGCTTAATGAGGGTAGAATTCACTTCCAAATTTACACACGTGGATTTAGTTCTTTGTTTCTTTGGCCAAAGGCTGCCCTTAGTTCTTTCCTGTGTGCACATCTCCATTGGAACATCTCACAAAATGGCAGCTCAGTTCATCATAGGCAGCAAATGAGAAAAGCCAGAGAAAGAGTATGAAAGGTGAAAGCCACAGTATTTTATACCTAATCTCAGAAGTGACACCCATCACTCTTGCTATAGTCTATTCATTAGAAGCAAGACACTATATATCCAGCTCACTCTTAAGGAGAGGGAATTATACAAGGACACGAGTACCGAGGATGCAAGGAGCTTCAGGAACCATTTAAAGGTTGCCTACTACTACATTAACGAATGCTTTTCATTCCTTCCTTTGCAATTTGTTTATATATCCATGTTAGCATTGTTATTATTAATTATGTGCATATTTTTTCTTTTCATTGCTAGCACTTGTGTAGTATATGGAAAACTAGGACATACTAAGAAGGCTCTCAGTCGATGTCATCAAATGAGTGAATGTGTACAATCTTTGAGATTTCATGAACTGCAAGCCTTACCTTTTACCAACCATCTATATTAAGTACTGAGATCATTCAATATAGACCCAACTGTTCCTGCCTATCTAAATTTTGTTCTTCTTGATGGACAATTTTCTCTTGGTGTAGAATGCAGCTGTAAACAAGCCAGAAGAATGCACAAACACTATTATGCTTGCCCTTTGCTCTCTAAGTGACCCATTGTCTCACCTCTATGAGTTGTATATTTATTTTAACAGGGAAACTATAGTGTGTTTTGGATTATGATCAACTTAGAGAAAGCTGAGCTCTCTCAGTAATCATGAGCCTAATAAATATTGAAAATTTTGGTTCTATGTTCTCTAGATTTTTATGTTAGTCTTTGAAGTATTTGCTTTCTTGGTAATCTGGAATTCTGCATTAAACACTATCAATTTTTGGAAACTAGAGCCCTTTTCAGGCACTTCTGAGTCTTTTTTTTTTAACTATTGTGTTTGGGTTTTGCTTCAGCTAAGTTGGCATTCTTCTGCAAACAAAAGACCTAGCTGAGTATTCACTGTGCTATGAAGATTATTTCGGCAATTGCCAGTCTTGCAAATAAAATAGTAATAATGAAGACTTAGATGTTATAAAATTGTATAAAACTACCATATCATAAAATCTTGTTTTCTTCATTAGTAATTTTTAAACAAATATATTAAAGCATAGTATCAAGTTAAAGAATATAACAGAAATTTCTACATAATAGAGGCACAAGGAAGAGATATTTATCTTTGAAGATCCAGCATAGAAATATGTGTGGTTAGTAAGTTTAAAAAGAAGGATAAAATGAGGCCACTCAGAGGCCTCAGAGACAATGTCAATTCACCATGGGTACTGACTGGTTTTGAGAAGAGGCAAGAGGCAAACCTGATTCCTGGACTGAAACAACGCTTTGTCTGCAAGGGATCATGCCCTGCATCTGAAAAACAAGTGCGAGTGGATCAAAGCACTAAAATGCTCAGTCAAAATGACATAGTAATGATTCAATGGGTACGAAGGGTGGTCTGCACCTGCACTGAGGAAAAAAGTCATATGGTGTCAATCATAGCTGGGGAACTCTTCAGGAGAATATTCCCATCCTTGCTGCCACTTAGTATGCCCCCTTTCTAATTCTCCCTCATGGGATGAGAACTTGCAAGCATGGATAAAAACCAGGCTTACTACTGGTGGGTACACACATTTTACTAGTAGGTGGAATTACTCTGCCCTAAAGCTCAGCACCTACTCATGGCTCTCAGTTCTCTGCTTCCTGCCTCAATCATTTCTATTTTATATATATGGTTAGGGAAGTAGACCTCTAGTTCCTGTTGATTGTCCTAGTTAGGCCTCCAGGTATAAGCCATATACTCAAAATAGGCTCTACAGAGAACTCTGCACTGGGGGTTACTGGCTGATAATAATAAAGGGTGGGGTGAAGGCAGACATAATTATCCTTGTTATAATATCCAAATTTCATGTATTGTCATTTTCCAGACAGATGGCTTGGGAATACCAATGTAACCTTCATTTCTCTGAATCTGTTACAGCATAAGCCTGCTCCTTGGGGAAGAAGGTGCAGAAGCAACCCTCCAGGTTCATCTAGAAGCATGTGACTCAAATGTGCTCACAAGCAAGTATGGTGACTTTCCATATGGCACTAAGTGTTTTCCACTGTTCTTGGTCTAATTCTACTCCAGTAGGTACTATCATGTCTTCCTCCAGGCACAGCAACCACTTCTGCTTGTTTTGTTTTTTATTTCCCACCAAGCACCATGACTTTTCACTCTAGGTATTACCACATCTACTAGGTCTACTGTTTCTAAGAAGCACTGCCTCTGTATCCTCTGGGCCACTGACTATGCCAGACTCTTCTGATGCTTGCTTGGCAATATCCAAAATGGCATCCCAAGTACAGTGCTATTTCTTCAGATGATGCCTGTCTACTAGAGACCGCTGCCTTTCCCTCCAGTGGCCACAGAATTCTCCAGGTGCTGCCACCTCTGCAGGTCCTGCTGCTGACACCAGCACTGATGCACTAGGATCCCAAAACCACTTTGATATGGAAATCGTTGACTTCTGATACCATTACTATGGTACATTCATTCCTATGGGAGATATTCTACATAATTATGAAAACATGGGATTGAAATACCAAGGAAAGACAGCATTATGAATGATGAGCTCCCCAAATATTTAAAAATAAAAGCAGAGGACTGAGGACAAAGTTTGAGTAGAAGCTGCCAGAAAGAAAGGATCAGTGAGATACAGAAATCTCAAAGTGTAGCATCTTGGAAAGCCATGAAGCTTTAACTTTGGGTGGCTAGTTGCTCCTCTATATTCTACACTGATACAATTTAAAGCTGTAATGTATTGCAAAGAAAAATACTCTAGGATATCTAGACTCTAATTCAATTTGGTTAACTTGCTGTGTACTCCTTGGGTGAATCACTTCCCCTCTTTGGATCTCAGTTTCCTCATCTATGAAAGAAGAATGTCAGACCAGATGATTATCAGACAGTTTTTTCAACTTAATGAATTTATGACTTATATACAGGAAGTTAAAAAATGTTTACAGTCTTTAGCCACACATGGTCTTCCTCCAATATTCCCACAGTCCTCTCACAGATGTTTTGTGACCTTACAAAAGGCAGAAGGCACTGGACATGGACAGACTTTCCTAGAAAAAAATACGCCATTTCCAAAGACAAATTTTCCTGGTTTTAATTACAGGACTGGGCTTACTATAATTTTATTAAAGCCTTCACATTTTTAATAACTGGAAAATACCTATGTAAACTATGAAAATCTGAATACCCATTATGAATTAGAAGATTTATTATGAAAGGATCCTTCTTATAGAAAGATTTAGAGGTTTCCATAATTCTTACTATTTATATTTATGGGTTCCTACAAATATTTTTACTATACTTTTTTATATGTAAGAAAAATAAAGAATCCTCATCCTGCTACAAAATAACTTCATAATTCCTATTTCATTGAGGACTTCCAATCTCTTATGTTTTTAGGATAATACTTATTACTGCCTTATTTGGTTATTCTTGTGCAAAGTTAAGAAAAAAGCTGTTATACTAAGAAGGAACTGTCTAGAACTGCCATTAAATGCTAATTTAGTGGTAATTTAAAATATCTTAGTCTTGTAGTCTCTTCCTTAGGCCAATCTTCATTGTACATACTATAAAAAGGTGTAGTACTGACCCCATTTTATAAAGAAATTACATGCAATTTGCACAGAGCAATTTTCCTGACTGCTACGCTCATATTAGACTGAAATACAAAACCTTTTAAAATATAACTAGCAAGCTGAGTGTGGTGGCACACACCTGTAATACCAGCACTTGGGAGACTGAGACAGGAGGGTCACAGGTTCGAGGCCAGCCTCAGCACTTAGCAAGACTCTTAGCAACCTAGCGAAACTGTTAAAAAAAAAAAAAAAATTGAGTGTGGTCTGTAGCTCAGAGGTAGAATCCATTCAGGATTAAGTAAAAATGCTAGTACAGTTTTTAGGTTTTGATTTACCTTCACAAATTGCCTCCTAAGAGAGGCTATTTGAATCTGTACTCCCACTAATATTGCTTGAAAATACCAATTTCTTAGCATTTTGAACAATTTAAACAAGAGCAATGGCTGTAAAATGCCTTCCTACAGTATTTGGAACACAACAGATTCTTAGTGGAAAGCAATTATTGACCAGAACGTCTTGAAAACCACTAATGTCGCCAATATGTGTTTATAAAAATAATTGTAACTGTCATTTATTAAAGTTTGGGACTAGACATTTTCCGCACATTTTTATGCTAGGTGACCATTGTCGGCCTCACTATGATAAAGAAACCAGATCTTTGTGTAGCTATGATCAGAGAGAGGTAGGAAGCTTAGTTCAGTGATGCTTGGAACCCAACCCTTCACCAAATCCGGGGTCGCAGTGCGGCCTCTGTCACCAGCCAGACGCTCGGCAGAAGGTGGAGACGGCGGGCTCTGGAGATGACGCCAGGAGTAGCGGGAGGCAGCCAGGCTCGGCAGCCCGAAGTCACCCTATAAAGGCCCTGCCTGAGGTGGCAGTCACCCCTTGGGCTTCCAGATGGTCTCCCGCGCTCACGCCTCTTTGGTCGGCTGGTGGGTCCGGGCGAACGCAGCGGAGCGGTGGGGAAGACGCGGAGAACGCCGTCTCCAGGCAACACGCCGAGGGCGGGGTCTTGCGTCACTGACGTGCGACGCTGTCACCCGCGGCGCCGCCGAGTCTGAGCGGCGGGCTGAGGCGGCGTCGCTGCCGTCGGGAGCGCGATGCCTTGAACCTGGGGTGAGCTCCGCAGCGCGGTCCTCTCGCCGTTCCCCTTCCTAGCTGCTCCACGACCCTCGAGCGGCGAGTATAAACCGCGGTCAGGCCTTGACTGCCGAGCCGGGCTTCAGGGGAGCTAGGCCCGCCCGGCTGCCCTTCCCAGGCCTCGGTTTAGGGCGCGGGGCTGGTTGGGAGGCCCTTTTCTGGACTTTCGTCCCCAACCCTGCGGTATCCAGTGGCCAGGATGGAGGTGTCTTGTCCCGCTTTGAGGGTGGTTCTGGGGATACAGGAGAGAGATTTTTCCCTCCTTGAACTCAACCGTTTTTTTGAATATTGCCGCCGGCGCAAGCTGCGGGCCACCGGATTTAGCCGTTGGATAAAAGTGCAGGTGCACCGAGGAGGAGCTGAGGTTGCAGGGCGGGAGTCTGCTTGAGGGTGGCCCGCGGGGGCGCAATTGCAGAAACCTTTTGCCTGCGGGGGCGCAATTGCAGAAACCTTTTTGCCTGGGCCTCAGTACATAAAGACCAAGTGGTTCTACTTAGTATATCCTCCTCCTCGAGGATTTTCTTGTCAAACTAGCTACTTACCTGGAGACCCGACAGAAAAGAAAAAAAAAAAGTGCCCTTATTAATAATAATGAAAGCCTTCAGTGTTCATTTTTGAAACTATTTCTTTAGTTATCTGTTTCGTATTATAAAATGTGGACTTACTATCATTGTTGAAATTTAGCCCCAGCCTCCTTCTTAAATGGCAGGTACTTGAATCTTCTTTTTTAATTTTATTTTTTAATTGGTGCATTGTAATCATACATCTTTGTTAGGTACAAACTGATAAATTCATACATGCGCACATTTCTCATTTAACCCTTCCTCAATTCCTGCCCCACTCCCTCCCCCTCCCTCCTTCTCAAGTTTAGTTTAGTGATTGACTTTGATATGTTCATGAAAGTACATCATGTGCATTAGGGTGTCCCCCCTCCCCCCTCATCACCTTCCATTAAGTCAACTTCTTTGCTCACCTAAGGTTTCTCCTTCTTCAGCTGGAGTCCCTCTTATGTCCCATTTTCTCCCTAACTTCCACATATTAGGGAGAGATTATGATTTTTTTTTTTTACTTTTTGTGACTGACTAATCTTAGTTAACATAATGTTTTCAAGTTCTATCCATTTCCCTGCATATAACATGATTTTGTTCTTCTTTATGGCTGAGTAAAATTCTATTGTGTACATATCCCATAGTTTTGAAATCCATTTATCTGTTGGACATCTTGGCTGGTTCCATAGTTTGGCAATTGTAAATTGTGCAGCTATAAACATAGATGCACATGCATTGGTCTGATAGTTTGGTTTCCATTCTTTTGGGTAGATACCCAGAAGTGGTATTACTGGTAGGTTCATTCCCATTCGTCTGATGATCTTCCATATTGTTTTCCAAAGTGGTTGCACTAATTTGCAATCCCACCAGCAATGTATTAGGGTACCCACTTCTTCACACCCTCGCCAGCATTTGTTGTTGTTTGTGTTCTTGATGGTTGCCATTCTAATTGGGGTTAGGTGAAATCTCAAGGTAGTTTTGATTTGCATCTCTGATTGCTAATGATATTGAACATCTTCTCATACATTTATTGACCATTTGTATTTCTTCTTTTGTGAAGTGTCTATTTAGATCCTTTGCCCATTTTTTGATTGAGTTATTTGTTTTCTTAGCTGTGAGTTTCTTGAGTTCTCTGTATATCCTAGTTATTAGTCCTCTATCAGAAGAGTGGCTGGCAAAAATTTTCTCCCACTCTGAGGGCTCTCTGTTGAGGTTCTTGATAGTTTCCTTTGCTGCAATCCCATGTATTGATCTTCCTTTGAGTTGCTTGTGCTTTGGGGGTCTTGTTGTGAAAGTTTTTACCTGGCCTATGTATTAAAGTGTTGGGCCTATGCCCTCTTCAAGTAGCTGCAAGGTCTCTGGCCTGACTTCCAGGTCTTTGATCCACCTTGAGTTGACTCTTGTGCAGGTCTTCTTTAAAAAAAAAAAAAAAAATGTGCTTTTATTGGTGCATTATCATCTCACATCATAATGTAAGTTATGTTGACATTGACATACATGCACACAGCACTTGGTGTGTCGCCCCCCCCGCCCCCCGACTTGCATCTTCTGACCCTGTCCTATTTCATACTGCCCTGTATTCATTTTTGTCATCTGGCATATTTATAAAGCTGCAGTAACACTTCCCATTGTTTATAATTCTTCCATCTTCAGCACAAAGTTTATTGTTTCCACCCTCTTCCGCCCATTCTTCTTGCTATAAAAGGAACTTCATTCATTTAGAATTTGGCCTGGGGCATGAGCTGCCAATGGTCCTGAATTAGTCTCTACTATTTTAAAATCATCCCTCTAAGAGGTGATGCCTTCTGAATTCAAAACTCAAAAATAGTATGTTTTTTTCTCCTTTCATGGTGCCTGACTTTGAATACTTTCCTCCAGAAAATGGTCGTAGGTCTCAAAAGTATGTTAATTCTTTGTGGTTTGGTGTAAGTGAACTTTATAGTTGATCTCTCTTGGGTTTTATCTAAATACACACTTCCCTTTCTCGTCTTTCTTAAATGGGCAGGGAAGGTCCAAAGAGAGTTCTACAAGTCTAGTCTATTTTTCCTGAATAAGGAAATATTTAGTAAACACGCCAATGCTATTAGAAAGTCACTAATTTCCTAGTACTCTATTATTTTGTGGGATATATAATATATATTTATATACATAATATATACTTATACATACATAAATATATATTTTTCCCTCCCCTGATTAAGATCTTTGATTCCAGAACAGGCAATCCAGACTCTTTAGTGACTGTGACTGGCCTAATTGTTTCACTATGAATCTGTAACTGTGTTAATTTCCTATCTTGAAAGACAACTGATAGCTGTTTATAGATGTAGAATTTGAGTAATCAGTGAGTAATAAATAGTATCTTTAGAGAACTAGTTGTAGTACTTAGTATTTATTACTGAGGTTAAAGTTGAAAATAGCTGATGATAATTTCAATTATAAATGTTTCTTTTGTAAGTGAAGTTTATACAAAATTTGATGAAGAACAGGTTTCAGAGAGGTTTTCTAAATTCTACAGTGCGAGCTTGAGAAGGAGGGAGGGCGAGGAAGTGGGGTGGGAATAGGGGAAGGGGATAAATGAGAAATGTGTGCATATATGCCTTTATTAGCTTGTACCTAACAAAGATGTATGATTACAATGCACCAATTAATATAAAAAATAAAAAAAATAAATTCTATAATGCTTGTCTACTAGTCATCTTGTTGCACTTTCAAGCTTTTCAGTTTTGCTTTAATCCTTTTATGAATGAATTGTGGTTTAAATTTTCAGGAAGTTTTTGTGGGTTTTTTGGTTTAGTTTGGGGTGAGTGTTTTGGTGTCAACTAGCCATGATATGATTGTTGTATTTTTATAAGGAATATTTGAAGTACAACAATTCATTTGTTAGAAAAAGAAGTGATCAACTGTATATACCACCCACTAGAGAATGTGGCATTTTCGGAATCCTTGATGTTCATGTGAGTTTCAAAATAACAGTTCTTTATTTAGGATATCCTTCAAATGTGCTATCTTGCTAGCACAGTAGTTTGAGAGCTGCTAGTTATTTGAGAAATCTTGATGACAGATTTGCCTTTTGCTGAATTTCACGCCAGTGGTTTGCCCATTATTTTCTTATGCAATACTGTTGTTCCATGATTAGCATTAGATATTTTGTTAATATCAAATAGTGTTTCCCAATTCATATAAACATTAGTGAAAAGGTTTTATGATTTTTCATTTTTTTCTTCCATATATTTTTTTTACTTCTTCTCTCCAAGTTAGAACTAATAGATGACTCAACAAATTAACAATCAAAAGAATACTAAGTAAATAATAAAAAAAACTATCCACAATATTTACTGCATTCATTCAGAAAACATTGTGTGCCTATGTATCTTCCAGAAGAGAGAGCACAGCTACTCTCCTGAAGAAGCTCATGGAGGGGAATGGGCAGGTGACTTAACTGATGCCATCTGCTGTGAGAAAAATATATACATACAATACCAAAAAAGGACGCTGAAAAGGTTGTGAAGGTTGTGGCAGATCACTAAAGGATGGCCTCATTATTTTATATTACATACAAATAGCAGTCATGTTTTTATACTAGTGATGGGTATTAATATTTATCAATATTTTATTGTTTTTAAAATAAACTGTAAATTCAAGATTCTTCCTCCTGAAACAGGTTAAGAACCACTGTTTCAGACTTTGTTAGGTAGTCTCTAAACAGTGTTGCATTTTTATCCAAAGACTCAGTGATGAGATTTCCCTGATACCAAGTGCAATTATAAGAAAACAAGTTAGTATGCTGCTTCACATTCAGAGTGCCAGATTAAAACAATGCAGAAACAAAGGGGAATTTTATTTTATTTTTTAACTCAGTAAGTAAGCAACTAAGATTTCCTTGTAAATATGGTTTGGGTGAACAGTGCAAGGTAGCAAAATATGCCACTTTGGCATAAGGATTGTTTTGAGTTACAGTTTAAAACATAAAAATAAAAGAATTGCATTCCCCTCTGCCCCCCCCCCACCAAAGCAGGAGATAAACCCCCAGTGTGAAAGGTACCCTTCCTGTACCAGGGGAAAGAAGATACCCTTAGGCAACAGAGATATGCAGTCAAGACTGAGGGAAATCTGTGCAACTCTTAATTTTCCCACTTTTCCACAATCCACTGCTCTAGCTCAGACTCCTTTGTTTTGTCTTATCTTCACAATTTACTACTCTTTGTCCGCCTTAGCTTCTAAGCTTTTGGCCCTAACTAGTTTGAGTCTTCATTTTTCTTGTGAGGACCCATGTGTATATGTAGACCATTATGGACCAAAATTTGTGTTCTTTTCTCCTGTTAGTCTATCCTAAGAGAATTTAATGCTTAGGCCCAGCCGAAGACCCTAAGAAAACAGAGAGGGAGAAATCTTACCTCCCTCTACACACACTGATTAAATTATTAAGTTTACATTAAATATTGAGGCTGTATTTCAAAAGTTTAGTTTTTTCTTTGTTAAATAATGTAAATGTAACTCAAAATTTCAGTCTGGTTGATTAGAATCTTACTGCATTTTGATTAAGCTGGTACAGGAAAGTTAAATTTCACTTGTAATACCAGTACTTGGGAGGCTAAGACAGGGATCACAGGTTCAGGTCCTGCCCAGCAATTGTTAAGAACTTCAGCAACTTAACAAGACCATTTAAAACATAGATATTTTGACAGATTAAATGGGGCTGGGGGTGTAGCTCAGAGGTAGAATACCCCTGGGTTCTATCTCCAGTACCATTGTTACACAATGGAAGTGACCAACAAATGTGAGCTACTTTTACTATAGTTAGTAATAGTATTTGTATTGAATAGGAATTAACACATGTAGTTATTAATTGTATCTCCATAGACAAATGCTAAAATTTAGCCTAATTTTTACCAGATTCTCAATGTATGGTATTCTGACAAATCATTATTTACCAGAGGAAAAGAACTATCTAGAATAAACACATCCATCTCTTTTCTAGCCACAATATATAGAATTATATCGTTCAAGACTTTAGAGTAAATGGCTATTAAATAAATGTTTTGTGGTTAAATTTTAAAGTCAGTTCAATAAATTATTGCTCTATGTTGATAGATTATTAATGATCCAGCCTTTTAAATAAAAATGCATATTCAGAAAACAAATTATATATATATATATATTCTAAATTTTAAAAACTTAGAGGAATTAACAGAAAAGCTATTTTTTATTTTTCCTGAGCAGAAAATGTGAGGTGGTTAAATTATCATAACATTTTAATTTTATTAGATTTTTCAAACTAAAAATCTATTTACTTTTTATATATTTCAAATTAAAATAAGTTGTACATTTATAAGTACAATTAAATTATTAAAATAATAGCAAAACATTTTAGCTTATATAATTATATCATGAGCTCTAGTATATCATAGTGATTAAAAATGTGAGCACTAGAATAAGAAAAAATGAGAATTGAAAGTTCACTTCAATCAAGACACTTAGTTTCGTTTTCTTATCCATAAAACAGGAATATAATAACATCTACCTCTTAGGATGTTGTAAGATATAAATGGTGTAACTTATGGAAAGCACTTAGATTGGAGTCTAACATGGTAACCAGTCAGGAAATGTTCTTAGGGAAATTAAATAAGGTAAACTATTAAATATAATCACTTGACTGCGTCTATGTATAAGAATTAGAGGTTCATAACTCTCCCAGAATCATAAATGAATCCTATTTTCTGATTTAGCTATGTGATTCTGAAAAAATAGAAATATAAATCTTTACTTTAAAAATAAAATAATAATTAATAATAATAATAATAATTTAAGCCAAGCATAGAGGCACATGCCTATAATCCTAGTACTTTGGAGACTGAGATAGGAAGATCACAGGTAGGAGAGACCATCCTTGGAAACTTACACACTGTTTCAACATAAAAATAATATTTAAAATAGGCTGGAGGGTATAGCTTAGAGGTAGAATGCCCCTAAGTTTAATCCTCAATACACACATACACACACACACACACACACACACACACACACACACACACAATAAAAAAAAGAAAGGGAGGGAAGGTGGGTTGGTGGGCTTGAGGGGGTGGTGTAGCTCAGGTAGAATGCCCCTGAATCCAATCCCCAATTAAAAAAACAAAATGTAGATAGTCATTTACAGAAATTGTTTCTTAGATCACGTAAGTCTACTGAACTCTCACGGTATTCCTAGTTTTTATTTTTATTTTATTTTATTATTTTGAAGGATGGGTACATAGCTATTTTTATATGTAAGAATAACTTCTATTTATATATATTTGACAGAAACAATGTGAAGCAACACTCTTTCTGGATTCTAAAAGACATCATTTCATCATGGGACAGCAAATTTCCGATCAGACGCAGTTGGTTATTAACAAGTTACCAGAAAAAGTAGCAAAACATGCCACATTGGTTCGGGAAAGTAGCTCCTTAACTTATGAAGAATTTCTCGGAAGAGTAGCTGAACTTAATGATGTGTAAGGCTTGCTCTTTTTTCATTCTATTTTTTTCTCCTTGATATGTCTTGGCTCTGTAAGAGGTAATCAAAGATATTATTCTGTAAGACATAATGTTTTCAGCAGAGTTAACAAATACTTATTAAGTGTCTTTTATAGGTAGACTTTCTATGTCACTGTTTTAAAATATGTAATGAGGCTGGCCTGTTGTGGTGGTGCACACCTGTAATCCTATACATGGAAGGCTGAGACAGGAGGATTGAAGGTTTCCAGCAAGCCTCAGCAATATAGTAAGACTCTCATCAATCTAGTGATACTCTGTTTCAAAACATAAAATAAAACGGGGCTGGGGGTGTAGCTCAGAGGTAGACCGCCTCTGAGTTCAGTCCCTAGTACCAGACATATACATGCGTGCCTGAGCATGCGCGCGCGCACACACACACACAGGTGTATAATGAGAACAGAAGAAATAGAAAGAACTTAAAATGAAATTTGGAACAGACCACAGGTATATTGAAGTAATTCTAGAATATAATACAACCCAGCATCTCAGCAATTGTATCCTAGGAGACTATACATTGACTCTTATTTGAAAGTAATAAAGAGGTGCACAATAGAAGAGGATATGTCATTTAGCTACTCTAAAGAAATACTAGGATAGTCAAAAGTAAAACTGAGAAGGTTTCTGTACATCAACCAATTCTGCTGAGTGTTTGTTTTCTGAGTCATTATTTTACCAGAGGAATGAATATATATATATATATTAAAAGGTAATTTTTATCATGCAGAAATAAAGTTTCACTTTTTTGTTTGTTTGTTTGTTTCACGGTAGACTTTCTATGTCACTGTTTTAAAATATGTAATGAGGCTGGCCTAGGGATTGAACTGAGGGGCATTCTACCTCTAAGCTACACCTCCAGTCCTGTTTTTTATTCTTTATTTTGAAAGAGGGTCTCACTAAGTTGCAGAGAGCCTAAGTAGCTGAGGCTGCCTGCAAAACCGGATCGTCCGGTCTCAGCCTCCCAAGTACTGGGATTACAAGTGTGCACCACCATGCCTGGCTAAGATTTCACTTATTAATGTTTTCTTTTTTTTTTTTTTTTTTTTATGGTACTGGGGATTGAACCCAGAGGCATTCTACCTTTAAGCTACACCCACAGCCCAATTTTATTTGTTTTGGAACAGGGTCTTGCTAGGTTGATGAGAGTCTCACTACTTGCTGAGGCTATCCTTGAACCTACGATCCTCCTGTCTCAGCCTCCCAAGTACTGGGATTACAGGCGTGTGCCACCACTCCCAGCTATTAATGTTTTCTAATTAGTTAATACCTTTAAATCCCTGCTTAATTCTTTTTGTCTAAGATGAATTATAAATTTATTGCCTTAACAAACACACCTTATAGAATTTAGCCTTTTCTTGGTGAATTTATTCTTTTTTTTAATCAATGTTTAAATTTATTCATATAGAAGCTCTTAAAATACACAGAGCTCCTTGTCCTTGAATGGCCCCAGACCACTATGCTTCTTATGCTTGTTTGTTTTCTCCTCTAGTAACAGATGGGCAGATGTCACCTCTTTCGATTAAATCTTCCTCTAGCAGGACCTACTTCTACCTTTCTTTATGTTGTATGTATCTTCTATTCCCTGGGGAGATGATTAACACTTACATAAGATATCTTAGATGCTCTCTTCAAGGTTCTTTAGTTTCTTCATTTAGCCAACATTCACTGAGCACATGCTGTGTGTGCAAAGCATTGTGCAGGGGGACTGGACATTTTAACTGAGGCCTAAATTGATTACCAAGTATTTATGGCAGATCCAGCTGACTCTGAGTCTGAAGCTCCTTCTACTATCTCACATTACCTCCTTTATCCCAAGAAAGGCAAGTAAAATCACCTACAAGTTCAGGAGCACTTAGTATATGCATTTATAATATAGTCACTATTCATAGATTAGGGTAAGATGATATATGAGCGTTCTCTCTAGGCTTTATGACAGATGTAGTAGATATTCTTGACAATCTGGAGCACATTAAGCAAGAATAAAATACTGTCTTTATGGATATGGCTGAGTTTCAAAAAAAAAAAAAAAGGACTAGAGGTATAGCTTGGAGGTAGAATGCCCCGGGGTTCAGTCCCCAGTACCAAATAAATAAATATAAATTCACATAAATACATAGAGAATGAAGTAGAGGATACTAACTATTCTCAGTTTTTATCTCAGGGTTAGATGGTGGAAAACGGGTGCAGTAAAGGAAGATTTTACATTTTATTGGGGATATTTGTGTATTGTCTGATTTTTTACAATAAAAATGTAGTCATCAGTTTTAAAAGCTCTAACATTTTAATTTTTTAATCATCCAAATGGTGGTGCTTGAAGCATTACCTCTGTGATCATATTCTTAAAGAATTAAAAGATTGAGAATTTAGTAGTATTGTAAGAGTGGGGTGTTTATTGTTTATTTCTGGGTTTCAACTCCTGTGAAGTGTAATAACATTTGCCATCCTTTTAGTCTTGGAACTTATATACTAAAGACTCAATATATTCTAAATAATTTTGTCTATTGGCCTAAAGATAGGTGGGTGACTATTAAGTCACCCACGAGCTGTTATTATTCATAATTTACTTTTATTATTATTCCTTTTATTTATTTAACATAGGATACTTCAGACTGGATTTGGTTGTTTTTGTTTTGTTTTGCTGTGCTAGGGATGGGACTCAGGCAAGCACTTTATCACATTTTCTAACATTTTATAACTGTTATATGGCTTTCATAAAATTCACAAAAATACTTCTCTCTTTTCAGAACTGCTAAGGTGGCTTCTGGCCAGGAAAAACATCTTCTCTTTGAGGTTCAACCTGGGACTGACTCCTCTGCCTTTTGGAAAGTAGTTGTACGGGTGGTCTGTACCAAGGTGAGAATGAGAGACTTTCATTTGAGAGCTTAAACTCTTTCAGTGGTTAAAACCACATTTAATAGTGCAGTATAATATAGTGGAAGTAAATATTAATAATTTGATGGTCTTGTGAGGCATAGTTTTGATACTCTTACTGCCTTCCATCTAACTGTTTGAATTTCCCCAGTTGCCTAATTGCTCATAGCAGAGATTTTTCATAATAAAGGAAAATAGTAGTAAACTCTTATCTTCCACTTCTTTTTTTGGAGAGGGTATTAGCTGGCTGTGGAGTCCTAAGGTGACACCCTGTTTAGTTTTAACATGGCACCTTAAAAATTAAGATTTATTTCAGGAGATAATTTCTTATAAGAACACTAGATTTCATTCATTTAAAGAAAATTCATTAGAAAGGTTAGGTTTGGAAGGCTGGGAATATAGCTCAGTGGTAAGCATTTGCCTAGGATACATGAGGCCCTGAGTTCAATCCCCAAAACCTCTCAAAAAAAAAACAGGCGTGGTGGCACATGCCTATAATCCCAGTACTTGGGAGGCTGAGATAGAAGGATAGCTTGTTCAAGGCCAGCCTTAGCAACTTAATGAGACCTGTTCAAAATAAAAAATAAAGATGACTGGAGATATAGTTTGGAAGTAGAATGCCCCTGGGTTCAATCTCCAGCTCTCCCTATCCCCCCTTCAAAAAAAGAAAGAAAGAAATGTTTAGTTTGATTTGGTAATTTTTAGTTATAGAATGTATGGAATGGGTTTTCATCAAGTACATTGTCTCATGTATTCAATCCTTATGTTTTAGATAATTGAATATATTAACTCTGCTAAAAATACAATGGTAGTTATCATAGAGTATTAGAAAGCTTCATCCACCAATGAGTAGATTAGAATAAGCAGCTTTTAACTCTGTGTGTGTGTGTGTGTGTGTGTGTGTGTGTGTGTGTGTATGTGTGTGTGTGTTTGTCACTGGGGATTGAGCCCAGGGGATTCTATCTGTGAGTTATATACCCAGCCCTATTTTTTTATTTGGCAACAGGATCTGGCTAGGTTGATGAGAGTCTCACTACTTGTGAGGCTCCTTGAACCTGCAATCCTCCTGTCTCAGCCTCCCAAATACTGGGATTACAGGCATGTACCACCACACCTGGCTTAACTCTTAACCTTTTTGAAGCTACAGAAATTTGAGTGAAAATGAAGGCATGAATTTTGTTGGGCTTCCTTCTATTCAACCCTCGTTCTAAAACAAAGATGATGAAACTCTTCATATGCATATAAATCACAAGTTGTTTGTTCATGAATGCCCTCAAGTCCATTCTCTACCATAAAGACCCCTTGGGTACAGAGATTTTTCCTTTGAGTCAAGGACCCCAGGAGATTACCCAAATATCATGTCAATTTTACCTCTACTATGTTTCACTGCCTGTTTATTCAAACAAACATGAGCACAAGCATGCCTGGCACTAGGAATAGTATATGATAAATAAGACAAATCTCATGCTCTCCAGGAAACCATACTTATAGTTCAGGCCCCTCTCTCTTCTGGTCCATATTACCATAGATTCTGTATTAATCTCCACACCTCCAGGGTCTTCTAATTTATATTGAGGTCAGATAACCTTTCTAAAATGCAGCTTTCATCAACTCACTGCCCTGCTTAAAATTGCTCAGCAATTCCTCATTGCCTACAAAATATTCCCAACTCCTTAATGTAGTATTTGAAGCCTTTCATTTTAAGCTTCATACTTATTTTATCTGCTTTATTCACAACTATTCCCTTTAGCATTCTCCATTCCCACAAGGTTTAACTGTTTTAAGCAGTTACTTTCCTACCTCAGTTCTTCTGCACATTAAGTTCTCTGAACTATAGAATGTCCATTACTTCTGTCATTTAAATTGCTATTAGCTACAAGTCACATAAAACTTCTACTAAGCCAGTTTAAACAAATTCAATATTTATTTGTTCACTTATCAAGAAATCTTGATATAAACTAGCTCCAGGATTTGTTACTTTAATGACCCAGCAGATCTCTCTTCTCTACTCATTTGGTCAATATTCGGTCATATCCCCTTCTTACACACACACACACTGGTAGAAGTATTGTGCTTACCATGATTGGTTTAGATTACACTACCCAGTATTGTCTCCTGAGTTATTTTTGTGGTGATGAATGCCAAAATAAAATCAAGCTCTGCCAGAAATGAAAGTGGAAATGGATCCTCAGCCAACTGTTTCTGCCATGTCTTTGTTTCTTTGTATCTAAAATTCATATCTCTTTAAAGGGTTCCCATCTCATCTGTAACAGGAATTCTTTTAAACTCTAACACTGTATATTCTATAATTAAATTCACATTAAGAATAAAATAATTCAGGTTCTTAGCTTCCTAGAACATAGTAAGCTCCTAAGGGCAGGAACTATCCTCATATCCCTTACAACTCTAATCTAGTGCTTTGCAACTGGTGGAAGCATAGTAAATATTGAGCGATCAAAAATCTGTTGAAGAGCCAGGTGCAGTGGCACACAGTTTGTCTGTAGTCCTAGCTACTTGGATGGCTATCAAGAAGCTTCATGAATTATTTATTTTATCCTTCTTAGACTAAAACTTAGAATTGTCTTTGACTTTTCCTTTTACTCTCATACTCTACAGTTAATCCATAAGTGATCCTATCAGTATTCTCTTCAAAATATATTCCGAATCTATCTAGTTCCCACCATCCACACTACATTCCCACCCTATTCCTAGTGACCATCACCTCTCATCAGGATTATTTCCCTTACCTCCTAACTGGTCGCCCTGCTTCTGCTCTTGCTCTTACTCTATCTGTTCTCAGCACAACAACCAAATCTAATCCACATCACAATTTAAAATGTAAAACAGATCATATTACTTCTTAGCCCAAAGCCCTCCAGTGACTTCCCATGTATTTGAAGTCATTGCGATCAGCAAACTCCTCTATATTCTGTCCCTACCCTACCCTCTAACTGTATCTTCTTCCTCCTCCTCTCATTTGTTTCAACCATTCTGGGCCCCTTGCTTGACTCCCTGTATTCCTTGCCAGGTACACTTTGCCTTAACTACCTTTGTACTTCTTGCTCTCTCAGCCTGAAGTGATCTTTCCCCCAGATATCCACATATGACTCATTCTTGCACCTTTGCCAGTTCTTAAATGTCACCTTCACTGAGTCCTTCCCTATAGCCCCTCAGTATTCCTTCTCTCCTGTTTCTTCTCATCTTCTCCATAACACTGATGTCCATTTATAACCTAATCTGTGTTTTGTCTTTCTTACCTGTCTTGTAATTTGTATGAGGGCAAAGATTTTTGTTTCATGTACACTGTGTCTTTAGTACCTAGAGCAGTGCACACAGTACCTATAAAATCTGTATTATGGATAATAAATATCTCTTGCAGGATTTTTTTTTTTTTTTTAAGATAGAGTCTCACTATGCTGCCCAAGCTGATCTTAAACTCCTGGGCTCAAAATTATCCTCCTGCCTCAAACTCCCAAGCAGCTGAGACTACAGTTGTGTGCCAACATGCCTGGCTGTAGGAATCCTATGATTAGAATATTTGCAGTGAGATAAATTTTGCTATTACAGTACTATGCTTATATGAATTACTCTGTGGTATCTTCTATACTATGTAGTTCCAAAGGAAGATTGACCTACTTTCCTTAGCTGTGAAGGCCTATTCTATAAACCACTATATTATTCCTTTCACCTTTAATTCTATTTTTTTCTTTCTCTATGCTATGTACAGAACCCTATTACAAATAACCTTGTTTATCTGCATGTCCACATAGATCTTACCTTCCCAAAATATAATAAACTTTCTGATTATTAAAGAGATTCTTCTACCATTTTCACAGTGTGGAACCTTATTCATTCTTCTCAGTATTTTCTTTCCATGCTTTCTCAAATAGTAAATAGTATATATTATTTACAACTATTAATATTTTCATTCCAAATATCCAAATGCTATGGTAATGTTTTTTAGATATATAATCTGTCTCACGTTCTCATATCCCTAGTTCTGTCAACATGTTTCAGAACCTATCCTCATTTGTAATTATAAGGCTATCTTTATATACCTCCCTGCAGTCTTCATTTCTTCCTAAATATTTTCTGATTTTGTTTGTTCCATTTATTTGGAGTGCATTTAATAGACTTCCTGGCTTCTTTTTCCACAGGCTTCTGTACCATCTCCTATGCTAAGAGAAAGTCTTTCACATCTCTAATCTTTCTTCGATTACTTCAAAAACTTCATTCAAGAATATTACACCCTCACACTACTGGCCTTGGTCATTTCAAAAAGGAATATATGCCCCATTCTAAAGTCTTATGGAAAAAGCCAGGCGTAGTGGCACACGCTTGTTATCCCAGTACTTGGGAGGCTGAGACTGGAGGATCTGGGTTTGCGGCCAGCCTCAGCTACTTAGTGAGGCCCTCTACAACTTAGTGAAACCCTGTTTCAAACTAAAGAATAAAAAAATAGGACTGGGGGCATAGCCCACAGATAGAATGCCCCTGGGTTCAATCCCCAGTACCACAAATAAATAAATAAATAAATTTTTAAAAATAAAGAATAAAAAATAGGGCTGGGGGTATAGCTCAGAGGTAGAATGCCCCTGGGTTCAATCCCCCGTACCACAAAACAAAAAAATTAAGAAGAAAAAGAAAGTCTTATGGAAACATTCTCTTTCCTTTCCCTATCTTCACATCAGATTGTATTAGAGGGGAAGAACAATCTGTAGAGATACAAACTCTAGGCCATTGATTCCACTTCATAGTAAAGATTCTATTAAAGCTCACAGTTAAACCACTTTTTGTTAGTGTTTAATGTAATTTTCTTGCTTTAATTTGGAAGGTTGGGTACAAAGTAGAACTTAAAGATATTCAAGAGCCAGGCACAGTGACGCATGCCTGTAACCCACTAGTTGAGAGGCTGAGTCAGGAAGATCACAGGTTCAAGACCATCCTTAGCAAGACTTAGACTCTCAGCAACCTAGTGAGACCCCATTTCAAAACAAAAAATCAGAAAAGGGCTCAGAGGTAGAATGCCTCTGGGTTCAACCCACATTACCACACACACACACACACACACACACACACACACACACACAGATATTCAAGAAAGCACTGTGTTGTTGTTTGAATAATAGTAGAATGGCATATGATTGTTGGATTCAAGTAAGTCCCTTAATTCAGAAATTATTTAGTTGATTTATCAATAGTGATTTCTAAAATTTATTTCTTAACTCTTGGAAAGTCACTTAACCTCATCAACTCTAACCAGAATAATGGCCCTAATTGATCTCATAGTTGTTTTGAGTATAAATTATCAAATCTGTATAAGTTCTTTCTTCCCAAAGGGAACATGGCATTATTCACTTTTCTGACTCTTACTTTCTTAGGTAATTTACAGACCTTGAAAATCTCTGTTTCCTAGGATATTTGACTAAATATTTGTGTACCCTCCTTTTCATTTTCTTTATATTTTTAGATTAACAAAAGCAGTGGCATTGTGGAAGCATCACGGATCATGAATTTGTACCAATTTATTCAGCTATATAAAGACATCACAAGTCAGGCAGCAGGAGTGTTGGCTCAGAGCTCCACCTCTGAAGAACCAGATGAAAACTCATCCTCTGTAACGTCTTGTCAGGCTAGTCTTTGGATGGGAAGGTATGCAATGCGTAATTGCTGCATTTCACTTATTTTCCAATATGCAAACCGTTGAAATCTCATTAACATTTTTGCTGGTGCACATTGTGACACTTTAGATCAGTTGGTATTATATCCCAGATCTGTTTCTGGATTATTCTGTCCTTCCATTCATATTATAGTGCCAAATTAAAGTGGCTCACACCAGATAATGTTTTTGTCAACCTAATCTCCAGGAATCTACTCTGTATTCTTGCATTTAATGAAAAAGGACATATTAGGTTCTTAGTCAAAGCCTTTTTAGGAATTAGGTCCAAGAAATTGGCAAAATCATTCTAGAAAGTATCTGATTAATTGAAGGATTAAATTTTAGTTTATTCAGAAATGAGTAAGTAGTGGTACACATGTTGCATATAGTGAACTACTACTAGAAGGAAATGGAGTCAGCCAGAGTTTGCTGTGATAGTGCTTGTTTACTTAGGCCCAGTGTATTATTATTCTGTCTAAGCTTTCTTTTCCTTTTCTGTTATGCTTTTGGCATGTGAAAGCTCCCACCTGTTGCCATTTGACAGTCATAACCATAATTTAAATTTGTAAATGCTTCATTGGAAAGAGTTACACGGATACAGACATGTTGACATCCTGTCTTATTGTCATACTGGGCAGATCATAGAAATCTGTATTCTGTATTGACAGTGTCCCTTTTCTAAAGAATATGTTTAAAGAGAATTTCTCTTTTATTGCTTTATTTACAATTACATTTTCTTGTTCATTCTTAACCAACTGGTTTCCAAATACTATAATATAATTAAATTTTCTTTCCTTTTTTTTTTTTT
>PVLC010021559.1:0-27819 GCA_004027655.1 Graphiurus murinus
GATTTGTCATCTAAATCTGCAGTTTTTGGAGGTAGCATTTAAGGCGACCTGTTATAAAGGATAGTGCTGGGTGACCTTAAGCAAGTCATATGCCCTCTCTGTGGATCAGATCTCTAATTTGTGAAAAGAGGATGATAATATTCAACTAATAAGTTATCATGGGTGCTGAATGAGACCAACCGGGGTGCTGGAGGCTTAAATAAATCCTGGCACTTAGGGAGTCCTCAAGAAATGTGCTCTATGGTTTATTATTTAGAATTAAGCAAAACTGGGGTCAAATCTCAATCTTGTCACTCACTGCCAGTGTGACCTGGGACCAGCCACTTAATCTCACTGAGCTTTAGTCTCCTTAGCTGTGAGCTGGCGTTTGTAGGGCCTACACACAAGACAGTGAGGATTAAATGGGAATTCAAATATTGGCTGTTAGGGGCCCATGCCTGCCATGTCCTGTTGTGTGGGTCTGTGGGCGCCAGGCATCATTGCTATCGGTGTGGGCAACCTCACCAAGACCTCTGGCAGCACGTGCATGCCCATCCCAGAAATGGGTAACAGCCTTGGGCCAGGATGGATTGGGGGGGCATGACCAGAGGTTAAATTTTCTCCCCAAGATAACCAGCTTTTCAAAGCAGCCTCTCAGCTCGCAGTACCTGCCCTTGCAGGAACTTGGTTACTCATTTGCTCAACAAGTATTTATTACCTCTTCAGCAACCACAAATTTATGAGTAGTTGTAGTGTAACCTGCCTTGAGGTCAGGAAACTGAGAGTGGGGAAGGGTGGATAAGATCAGAAACAGTCATTGCCTCCTGTGAATGTGCTATTCATTAATTTCATTTATGCAATAAATATTGATTGAGCTCCTGATATATGCCAAGCAGTATTCTAAGCATTGAACAAAACGGAGTCCATTCTAATGGGAAAGACAGACAGGTAGCAGGTAAACCAATGAAAGTGTCATATGATGCCAAGTAGTAACAAATGCTATAAAGAAACTAAGTAGGATGAAGGAATAGAGAGTAACAGGTGACACTTTATGTAGGGTGATCAGGAAGGCCTCTCTTTAGAGGTGACACTTGAGCAAAGACCTGGAAGAGGAGAAAAGCTATGGAGTATATGTGAAAGAGCCTTCCAGAAAGAGGGAACAGCAGGTGCAAAGGCCCTAAGGCAAGCACATGCTTGCTGTGTTTAGGAATAACAGGTAGGACAGTGAGTCTGAGAGGAATTGGGGAGTGGAGAATAGTGGGGAATGGAAGAGGTGCTGGAAGGCTGGTCAGGACTTTGGGTTCTAAGAATAAGAACCCAGCAGGGGAGTGACTGGTTTACATTTTAAAGGGATTGCCCTGGCTGCCCTGTAGAGAGGAAAGATAGAGCCCAGAGTGGAAGGAGGACCCCAGTCAGCAGGCTCCCACACTATCCCAGGCTGCAGGGGAGAGCTGGGACTAAGGAGGCTAGGTCAGAGTCAGGACACAGGTTTAAAGGTAGAATGGGCAGGCTTTGCTGATGGGTTGGCTGTGGGTGTGGGGAGAGGCATCAGGGCAAGGACACATGATGGGAGGAGGAGCAGGCTGTGGGCACAGAGCAGGAGGTGGTGGAAGCCAAGAGTTCCATTTTGAGTGTTAAAGTTGGAGATCCTTTAGACCTTCGAGTAGAGAGGTGACTCAGAAGGCCGGCAGCCCTGGACTGATGAGGTCACTTAGTGTAGATGGAGAGGAGACCCAGGTCCCCAGCCTTGAAAGAAGAGGAAAAGGAGAAGAAGCAGACGAGACTGGAAAATCAGGGGGAGTCCAGCAAGATCTCTATGCCAAGCTTTGGGCCAAATGTTCTAAGCCAATGGGTGAGATGAGAGGCCCTAAGTGATGGTCTCATGGTGAATATATATCAAGTTGTGTACATTAAGTATGTACAGCTTTTGCATGTTGATCATAACTCAATAAAGTGGCTTTAAAAAAAGAAGAATGAGAAGGCCAAGTGTGGTGGCACATGCTTATAATCCCAGTGGTTGGGAGGCTGAGACAGGAGGATCACAGGTTCAAGACCAGAAACATAGCGAGACTCTTAGCAACCTAGTGAGACCATGTTTCAAAATAAAAAACAAAAAGGGCTGAGGGTATAGCTCGGAGATAGAATGCCCCTGGGTTCAATCTCTAGTACAAAAAAAAGGAAGTAAATAAGGCAGGAAGGCAGGCAGGAAAGAAGGAGAAGGAGAAAGGAAAGGGAAGGGAAGGGAAAGGAAGGAAAGGAGAAGAGAGAAAAGATGAGGAAAAGTCAAATAAGCCCAGTATTTAAACCTAGTGTTGGCAGGGGCACATGCTGTAAAGAAGAATATTCATCCTGTCAATATTTATGGAAAGCTCCTCACTGCTAGCTGCTGAGGATATAGAATCCATATCCATTTATTCTTACTTGGTTTTATTCAACAAGCACATAGGACTTACCACTTTCCAGGCTCTCTTCTAAACTCTTCGTAATTATTAGGTCATTGAATTAGTAATGAAAACAATCGCTAATCTTTCATGGAAGGATTAAAGGAGCCTTTTATGCCCATTTTACAGATGAGAGAATTGAGGCAAAGAGCAGTGCCAACCCCATTGGGGAAGGGGCTGGCTGGTCCCCACACACAGGTTGTTGGGAGATGGTGAGGGAGAGAGGAAGAGAGGGAGAGAGGGAGAGAGAGAGAGAGAGAGAGAGAGAGAGAGAGAGCGCGAGAGCACGCAGTACAACTTGACAAGGTCCATAGCAGAGATGAGGACAAAACACTGAAGTTTGAGGTGAATCTGAAGGGAGGAGGAAGAGTTCCCAGAGAGGAAGGACCTTGGGCGCCACCATTACTAACCACTATTAACAGCTAATGCTTCACACCAGCCAGGGCGCAGCAGGAAGCAGACCCTCATCCCACGGGGAAACCAAGAGAGCTTTGAGAAGGGACTGTGGCAGGAAAAGCTCTCTAAATCTAGTTGGAAAAAGAAGACTGTTGTCTTGCACATAGTAGGTGTTCACCAAATGTGTATTGGACAAGTGCATACAAAAGAGTTATGTACAGTAAGTGGATGCCATGAGATGGATTGAAAAAAGCAGAGGTTTTGGAGCCAGCAGGCATAGGTTGGAGCATCAGCTCAGCCATTCCTCTGAGCCTCTATTATCTAGTCTGTAACATGGGGATAATAATCTACACCTCTGAAGGTTGTTAGGAGACTAAAGGTAACATGGAGTGTGGCCCAAATAAGCAAACAAGCAGATAGGAAGAGCCACAGGCTGAGAGGCAGGTGAGGAGGCTCTGGGCTGGGCGTGGTCAGGAAAGACTCTAGAAGAGGTGGCTTGGACTTCACCTTAAGTGAAGGCATGATTCAGATGGGAAGAGGGAAGATAGCCCATCTTGTGTGGGTCTGGGACCTGCTTTACTGCAATGAGCTGGAAATGAGCTAAGAGGAGACAGAGCCTCCCGGAGGCTACTGTGGCAGATGCCAGAGGTTGGTGACCCAGGACTGGTCCACCAGGGTGGAAGGCAGGTTCTAGACTTGAGCAAGTAGAGTCTGTCCATCTGTTAGCAGACATCACTGAGCATGTGGGCTCGTGTGCATGGCACAGTGTTGGGAACCACAGGGAAGCTAAGATCATGGATAGAGAGGAGGAATGAACATCAAAGGCCTACTGTGTGCAGGTAATACAGTATGTGCCAGAGAATAGGACAAAGTGCGCCAAAACAGAGATTCTTGGACTGGTATAAGGTGGAATTCCAGGAGGAGAGGACACTAAGTAATTTTTAAACATTTTAAAGGGATAGTTTGAGCAATGGTGGCATTGTTACTGCAAGTTCAGACTTCAAGAGGACTTGCATCTCTCTGTTTCTTTTTTGGAGCCCTTAACAGCTGAATGAAGTATTAGTATGTGTTCAAAGGATGGAGCAGGGCTGTTTTTGAGTCTCCCTGGAGACATTGGTGAGTAGGGAAAGGTCCCTCCATTAGTGAGATCACCTGTTGATTTATCACTTAGGTTCACATTTAAAGAGCTGCCCATGTCTACCAGATCTACTCTCCAGGTGCTTGGTATATAGATGACTTTCTTTTAATTGGACATGCAGGTAGAAAGGACATTCTTACTGAGGCTGGGGTGGTTCCAGTGTGCTAAGGGAAGAGTTTGCTTCGCTGCAGCCTGAGTCTTGGGGAGAGGACCTTGCAGAAGCAGGCAGGGGCAGACAGGAACAGAGCAGTGAGAACCTGGGGACGTAAGGCTGAAGAATGGCCTTCTGCAGGCGGCCTCAGAAGGACACTGCTAGGGTGTGATTCGGGGATGGGGCCTCTGGATGCAATGGTCAGCACTGAGAGACTGCCCACAAGAGCCAGGAGCCTGGGACCCTCGGGAATGGGGTCTTTTCTCAAAAGACCATCTCCAAGGGATCTGTGCTTGGCCTAGAGAAGGCAGAAAAAACAGAACCCTAGAGAGAGAGAGAGAGAGTGTGTGTGTGTGTGTGTGTGTGTGTGTGTTACTGGGGATTGAACCCAGGATCATTCTACCTCTGAGCTACACCCTCAGCCCTATTTTATTTTGAAACAGGGTCTCTCTAGGTTGATGCGCGTCTTACTACTTGCTGAGGCTGTCCTCGAACCTGCAATCTTTCTGTCTCAGCCTCCCAAGTAGCAGGATTATAGGTGTGTACCACTACACCTGGCTCAGAAACCAGATTCTTTTTTTTTTTTTGTGGTACTGGGGATTGAACTCAGGGGCATTCTACCTCCGAGCTATACCCACAGCCCTATTTTTATTCTTTATTTTGAAACAGGCTCTCACTAAGTTGCAGAGTGCCTTACTAAGTAGCTGAGGCTGTCCGCGAACCCAGATTCTCCGGTCTCAGCCTCCAAGCGTGCACCACCATGCCTGGCTCAGAACCCAGATTCTAAAGCTTCCCTTAGTTATCTACCTCAACTTTCTGCCCACTACATAATGAATGCTGTCTACCAAGGACAGTCCTACTTAAATCTAAGGATATAGCAAGATGCAAAGACGGAGGGGAGGGAACTGCAGTCTTAAAGCCCCAACCAAGAATGGATCCCCTCTCATGTCCTTCTCATGACACCACTCACAGCTAGAATTAGGCTAGAAGCCCTTTGGTCAGGGGTATTCTCACTCCAACCAGAGCAGATGGGATTTTTATGCTCCTTCAACAGAGCAGAACATTTGTGGTTCAAAATGTCATTTAAAAGATGTTTTGTTTTGCCCGTTGTAAACCAAGCCAAAAAGGTTTTTCTTAACAGTGCAGAGGAGAGAGGTGAGGATCAGGATATCTTAATAGCAAAGGGTTGGAATTTTGGCATTGCGGGGCCTTGGGAGATGTTTTGCCTCAGAAGGCTGAGTCACACAGTGTCACAGCAAGAGCATAGGCTTTGGAGTGAGACCTAGGTTCAAATCTTAGTTCTGCTCAGTAGTGATGGGGCCTTGGGTGAGCTTACATTATTTCTCTGATCCTTTCAGCACAGTGCTGTGAGAACATGGGCTTCCCAGGGCTAGTGCAATGAGCAAATGGAATAAAGCCTCTGGAAAGCTCCTGCTGCCTCCATGGCGCTCTTGGAGGCTCTGCAAAGATCCTTTCCCTTCCTCTCTGTTCTGGTGGCTCCTCCCACCTGCATGGTGTGGGCAGACCAGGCGGCAGGAGGAAACCCATTCAGTGGTTCTTGAGCACTTACTGCGGGTTAGGCATGAGGAAGTTAGATCACGGCAGACCTCATCCTTCCCTTTGTGGGGTTTTCCATCCAGCAAAGGAAATAGAGAAAATGATTTCGAAAAGAGCAAATTCAAATTATAGAACGGAATTAAAGGAATGAAATGGAATCAAAACACCCCTGGGGGTGGGTTCTATTTAGGTAGGTGGGCAGGAAAGACCTCTCTGGGAACAAGGCCAGCCATGCCGGGAAGCGGGGAGGCAGAGGGATGGCATACACCAGGGCCCTGGGACTGGAGTGATTCTGGCCTGGAAAGGAACCGAAAGACAGTGGCACAGCCAGGAAGAGTGACAGGTGGCACTTGGATAAGTCAGGTTAAGGAGTCTGGGTTTGAATTGTGCTTAAAGTGCAAGAAGAAGCCATTATTCAAGCAAGTGGCATGATCTAGTTTATCAAGCTATCTTCAGCTGGTCCTAGGGGAGTTTGGATTTTTTGCTGCTTAGACTCCTCCACCATAGCCCACTATGGGCAGCCCAGACCTATCTGTATGAGGTCCCCATCCCTCTTGCAAAGATTGGGACAGAATCCAGGTTGTGTCCTCATAGAGATGGGCTTTTGGAAATGCATACATGTGTGGTGGGCTGGGCCAGGGTCCAGTCTAACACCCTAGGATTTAGTACCACCCACAGTGGCTGAGATCCCCTTGCAGTGAGGGACAGGGGAACATGGCAGCTGGTGCCCACCCTCCCTGTGAGTCCATGCAGGGCAGCCTCCTAGGTGAGTCTCATCTTCAGTGAAATGCTCGGCCTGATTTTAGGGTCAGGGGTACTGCAAAGTCAAGACTAGAAATCTGCATTCCTTGCTCAGGTCAGAAATCCCAAGGGCTGGGCCTCAGAGGTCCTCTCTGAATTGGGACAGATTGTCCCCAGTCTTCTAGACCTCTTGAGATATCCACAGAAAGAGGCAAGGCTGCTGCAGCTCTGCTCTGAGCACCAGTCAAGGGGAGCATGCAGCTTCCAGCAGCAGCCTGTCACTGTGAAGGGCTAAAGCCATGCTGTTGGGGCTGGAAGCTAGAGGAGGGAGATCCCAGGGCCCCCTCCAGTGTCTATGGGGCCCTGTTACTCAAGCCTTGCTAAAGAGGGAGCCAAGGATACAGTGTGTAGATTCACAATGAGCTATTCCAAGAGTGAATTTGGGGCTCCTAGCTCAGCAGCTCCCCTGGGATCGAGGTGCTACTGAAACAGCTCCTGATACTGACCCTGGAGTCCCAGCCATTGACGTCAGCAAAGTTGAAATGATGTAACCTGACCCTCCCCCTGTGGGGGGGACACTCAGGGACCTAGGGAGGGGAAGGAGTGGCCAGGAGGCTGGCTAGTGGACAGAAGTCAGGGCTGACCCAGCTTAGGCCAGGACGGGACAGGGCAGAGCTCTTCTGGGGTAGGCTTCCAGCAGGTGGGATGTGCTATCTGAGCGAGTGGCCCAAATCCTTTTTGAAAGCATTCATCCGGCACTACAGCCACCATCAGGTAAGACAGTGGGCTTCTCCCAGACACAGGTGACATGGCCACTGGTGAACAGCAGCACTGTCATGGGTGTGTCACTGTCACATGGCTTCACATGTGCGTGTATATGCACGTATTACCCCACCTTGGGACAGGGTTCAGTCTGGCCACATCTGGATGTGCAAGGTTTTCCTCTGGCTACTGGAGTGCTCTGCATGGGTATGGCATATTGGGATACTTTGTGCTGCTGAAGAGGTCCCTGGGGGTGACATCTCCTCCTTGGGGTCTGCTATGGGCATGCTGGGCCTGGACCTGTAATTCTGCCCTTGGATTTCCCAGGTGGATTTTCTGATTGAAAATGATGCAGAGAAGGACTATCTCTATGATGTGCTACGGATGTACCACCAGTAAGTGTACTGAGTCCAGCTCCGGTGGACCACCCCACAGGGAGTCCTGGGATGGGTTGTTCTGAGGTACAGGATCTCAGGGAAGCCAATGCTTAATGCTCCTGGAAATAAAATGGACACACTCATTAACTACACAATGCCTTGTGCTTGGCTCGGTGCCAGGGGCCAGGGGTACACTTGTAAGCAAGACAGACTGGTTCCTATCCTTGGGTTGTTTACAGTCTGATAAGGGAGGCTATAGAGTAGCCAGGGAGGTTCAACAGAGTAGGATTGTTGGGTCAGAACAAGAAATGACAGCTGTCCCCGGCTGCTGAATCAGATGTCACACTTTGTTTTTGATTCATTCATCATGAATTTATAAGCTCCTTCGACTTGCTGGGCACCATATAGGATCTAAGATGAGGAAGATCCACTTTTATTCTTTGAGTAACTTGTGGCCTGGTGGGAGGAGATGGGCAGACATTACAAACACCCAGAACTCTAGTATAAGTGACAATAAAATAACTGCTAAGTGGAAGCAAAAGCAGGAATGTAAAGAAAGGAGGCAGAGAGGTGCCAGGAGGGCTTGAGCTAGACTGTGAAGAATAAGCAGGATTCTGATGGTGGCATACGAGGGGAGGGCATTACAGGATGAGGGCTCAGCCTTGGCGAAGGTGCAGAGTCCTGGAAGCACAGGATGTGGGTGGGGAATGATAGACAACCCAGGGGGTAGAACTCAGAGTACGTAGAGAGCACACACAGAGATACTCATGGAGGACCCTGAGCCTGCAGTGAGGGTGGATTTTGTCCTTTGGGCTGTAGGGAGCCATTGAAGGGTTTTGAGAAGGGGATTGATTTATATTTAGAAAAAAATTAGATGAGAGTGAGCAAGTCCACAGGCAGCCCGAGATGCTGAGAGTCTGAATAGTGTAAGGCTCGTGAGAGATATTGTGAGGGCGGAATTTCTAGATCTTCTGGGGAATGAAACTGACCAAATTATGTTGTTTGCATGCGCAGATATATAACAACAAAACTCACTATCATGTATAATTATAATGTACCAACAATAAAAGTAAAATTAAATGTAAAAAAGAATTTCTAGGGCTTAGCAGCAGATCAGACTGGGAGATAGAGTGTGAGGGAGGAAGTCTGCATCTCACACAGACCTTTCCTGTCTGGAAGGATCCTGGACTTCAGAACTAGGGTAAGTTGAGCTTCAAATCCTGGCTTATTTCATCTGCGAAATGGGTCAACGGCCCCTAACTCACTGGTTTCCTTGTAACACTTATGTGAGAGAACCAAGCTCTTCCGAAGTCCCTGGCTCAGAGTTAAGGGATATGGGCTCAATCCCCAGGCCAGCACAGAGGTGAGCCTCCAGGTGGCCCCGTGTCTCCGCAGGACCATGGATGTGGCTGTGCTCGTGGGAGACCTGAAGCTGGTCATTAATGAGCCCAGCCGCCTGCCGTTGTTTGATGCCATCCGGCCACTGATCCCGCTGAAGCACCAGGTGGAATATGACCAGCTGACCCCGAGGCGCTCCAGGTGCGGAGGAGGCCATCTGGCTGGACGCAGTGGGTGGGAGAGGTCACCCTGTGGTGGATGGAGTCCCTCACTAGTAGCGCTGGCAGTCAAGCCTGAGCTGGGCTGTCACCAACCCCCATCTTGGCAGGAAGCTGAAGGAGGTGCGCCTGGACCGGCTCCACCCCGAAGGCCTTGGGCTCAGCGTGCGCGGTGGCCTCGAATTCGGCTGTGGGCTCTTCATCTCTCACCTCATCAAAGGGGGTCAGGCAGACAGTGTTGGGCTCCAGGTAAGTGAGTGGAGTCTGGGGAAGGGGGCCCAGGGCCTCAGACTTCCCACCTTCCCCTCATTTGCTGGGCTGTGTGGCACGGCAGTCACCCACTTTCCTGAGCCCTGGGAGAGGAGGAAGCTGCTGTGCCCTGATAGGTGTTGGCAGGCCTGTAGAAATCAGGCTACTGGGAGTCAAGTGGGGGCCACTGCAGCCCCCGTCCCCATTCTTTCTGAAGGAGGAACACTGAAAGCCTGGTACAGGTCACCTTTTAGCAGCAGGGAAGACAGCCCAGTGTGGCATGATGTTTAAGAGCACAGACTCTGAGGCTGGACTGCTGGTTCCAACCCTGGCCTTGCTGTTCCCTAAGCTGTGTGACTTTGGTGGAATGACTTAACCCTGGACCTCGGTTTCCTCATCTGTAGAGGGGGATGGTGATGAAACCATCTACCTCATTAGTTTGTATGAGGAGCAAATGGATTAATATAAGAAAGTGCTCGCAGCAGTGCCTGGCGTGGTGGTCCTGTGTGTTTGATGAGCAAGCAGTCGCGGAGATTGAGCAAACAGTGCAGGCAACAAGCTTCTGACCAGTTCTTACTGTGGGTCCTGGATGTATCACCCCCATGTTACAGAATGAATAGAGGCTCAGAGCCAGGATTAGAACCTGGGTCTCCTGATGCCACCTCAGGGATCTGTCTTCAGCCCCTTGGGTGTCTCTCTTCTGGGGTCCAGCACTTTTGAGCAGAGGGGAGCAGACCTCCACGTCTTGTTCCTCCGGAGGCCCAGGAGCTGTGTTTTGTCTGTCCAGGTGAAGTCGGCCCTCCCCCAGCCCCCCAGAGCTTCCAGTGTTCCTTATCAACATCCCAATCCCGGCGCCAGGCCAGGGGCTTCAGGGGGCTCCAGCGAGCACTAATGGGACAGGATGCCAAGGCCTGGAGGGTGGAAACAGGGAGCTGACAGACATCGCTTTGTTCTAAATCCCTCTCAGAGCTCGCTGGTGGCGTCTGAAATTTCAGCCCCTTCATTATTCCTTTCCTCCATGGCACATTTTCCAGCCCAGAAACGTAGTTAGAGAACAGAACATAATGAGCTCCCCGCTTGGCGCCGGCTGAGGCCCTCTTTTGTGTGGGGCGAGCTCTCCTCCTGGGACAAGCGTGTCTCAGCGGTGCCCATGGTTGGGGCGTGAGGGCCTTTTAATACAACTCAGTTTTACCTTCCCAGCTGTTTCTGAGGCTTGTGAATTCTCCATCCTTTCTTGGACTGAGGGCTCATCACTCCTTTGTCCCACTGTTCCTCAGATCCCCATATCATCCTGGGCCCTGCACAAAGGCCCTTTTGCAGGACTCCGTGCACAGCCAGAGAGAGAGGGAAGTTGATCCTGCAACCAGAGCCAGGGGCTGTGTGGGAATCATCGGTCTGACCAGGGTCCCAGGCAAATTCCCTTTAGGAACAAGACAGGGAACCTCACTCAGAGAGTGTGGGGGAAACCCCTGCATCTGTTGGCTTGACTGGGTCATGTTTCTGGGAAGATCTCATGCCCAAGGGAGCTGGGAGAAAATTCTGGATGGCAGGGGAGGGGCAGGTTCAGACAACCTGACTAAGCTGAAGATCCAGTGCTGAGTTGACCTGTGGGTCTGGGTCCCCAGTGGGGCCTCAGACCCTTCAATAGGACCTGGTCCTGGGGCTCTGTCTATCTGCTTGTGCCCCGTGCTGGATACTTTCAACTTTTTCTTAACCTTAGTCCTTTGTCCTTCGTGGGACAGCCTGCCTGGTACAACTTACTGTGCATTCTGCTAGAAAATGATTCTTTGTGCCTCTATTGTCCCAACTGTAAAATGGACAAAGCAATCCCTGCCCTCCTGTGGGACTTCAGGGCTCTGACAGGTGGCAGGGATCCAGAGAGGGCAAGATGCAGGCAGTTGCAGCCAGGCTTGGCCACATGCCCTTCTTTTCTGCTTCCAGACACCCAAGAGATGAGACTTGTTATCTCTTGCTGACCTCAGATCCCAGCAGCCCTGTTGACTCGCTGGGTGGCCCTGAGCATGTCACTTCACTCCTCTGAGCCTCCATTTCCTCTGATTCACAGAGTTGCAAATTCTTGCATTGCAGGGTGGTTGAGAAAAGTAGGGACCAGGAGCTAGTCCAGCTGTTTTTGAGTTCCATGTCTCCAGAAACTTAGCTCTTCACCAAACCCCTCCCTGTTGTGCTTTCTGAGTTCCTTGCCTCTCTTGTGAGGACACTCAGAAGACTGGGATCTGTGTCCTGGAGAGGCACAGAGGTGTCCCTGGCAACAGTGAGAGGTAACTCTGTAGGAATGTTGTAGGATGGTAGTCGCCCGCAGGACCCCTCTGAGGCTGTGTGCCGCCCAATCCCCACAGAGCCCAGCTTGCTTCCCCCACACGCACCAGCAGGTCTCTGAGGGCTCATCATATGTGGCTTGAGTTATGCCCCAAGATGACCAGCGCTGGCTCCGATTGAAGAAGGGCACCCAAGATCCCGGTCCTGTTGTGTAGCTCCTGCCTGTGTGACCTTGGACAGAATATTACCTTCCTGGACCTCAGTTTCACTTGGTGTCAGAGGGTCCTCCACCTCTGTGGTTAATCAGTGATAAGCTTGGGGACTGGTCCTAGGGACTAAATGCCTAGAGGAGGCAAAGGCTGTGTCTAGCACAGGCAGTCTCTGCATCCAGGGCTGGCCCTGCAGGCCCCCACCTCCCAATCTACTGTAGCCCTATGAGGGATCTGAGCAGAGCATTTGGGCTCAGGCCTAACTAATTATAATGATAAAAACCATGTACTGAGCGCTGGCTGTGTGCTGGGCATCACCTGGCTCCACATGCATGAGTTTAATTCTCACAGCAACCACAGTACTCCCCATTTTACAGACAAGGGAAACTGAGGCTCGCAGAGTTCAACAGACTTGCCCCAGGTCATATAGCCAATAAGAATAAAAGCAGGGATTTGAACCCAAGGCATCAGATGTCAAAGCCCCGTGCTCATGCACCGTTCTTTGCCTGGTCCAGGATAGGAACTTAGAGGTCAGGGTCATGGCAGGGTCAAAATGTTCATCAAGTTTCCATAGAATGGAAAAAAGAGATCATGTGTTGGTGTTGGTGATGTGGACTTGGGTCAGGAGTCATAGGTCCCCACCTCGACTTAGTTTCAATGTCACAGTTATTAACAGAGATGAGAAGCCTGTTTCTCAGGGGTAAAGTGGGACAAAGACCAGGTAGGGCTGCTTGAAGCCAGGCAAAGGGTCTCCTTTGCTTGGATTGCAGAACCTGACAGTGTCCCAATGGGGTGAAGGGGCAGGAGAGTGAGGGGACAGAATCCTGAGTTCCACTCTAGCTCTGCTTACCTACCTACTGTGCCCCATACCCCCATCTTGATTTCCTCATCCATAGAATGGGACATAAAGACTGCTTGGAAGTACCACCTGCCTTGGGGTCCCTGGGGCTGAAGGAGGGTGGTTTGGTTGTGACAAGGTAATAGGGCACATATCCAGGTTTCTTCTGGGGGACAGCATGGAGTGCGGGCCTGGAGTCTTTGTGATGGGCTGGCCCTGCTGCCTGATCCTCCCTCCACCTGGTGATCATTCCCCCTCTGTGTGGCCAAGGTAGGGGATGAGATCGTCCGGATCAATGGATACTCCATCTCCTCCTGCACCCACGAGGAGGTCATCAACCTCATCCGCACCAAGAAGACCGTGTCCATCAAAGTGAGACGTGAGTGAAGCCAGGGGATGGTGGGGCTGGGTGGGCAGCAGAGGTGCCCAGCTCCGGGAAGGAAAGGGAGGACAGGGGAGCCGACCTAAGCCCAGTGTCTTTCTCCCACAGACATTGGCCTGATTCCTGTGAAGAGGTGAGCAAGACCCCTCCATGGCAGTCTCTTCCCTGTGGGCCCAGAGTCCTGGAGTCAGCCCTGGGGCCTGGCCCTCCGCCCCTCAGGCCAGCAGAAGTGGAGGCTGCAGGTGTGGCAGATCTGGACTTGGGGCCTGGCTCCTCAAATATCTCTCACTAACAACTCCCTGTTCTATGTCCCTCTCCCTCCAGCTCTCCTGAGGAGCCCCTCAAGTGGCAGTATGTGGATCAGTTTGTGTCGGAATCTGGGGTAAGGGCCAGGGCCACCTGCGATGGGCCTTGGGCCAGGTGGTCTCTGTGGGGAGATAGCTGTTCCTAAGGGAGGGATTGCTCTAGGGTGTGTCCTCGGGGACTTTACCTGGGCATCCAGGACACCCAGATGCTCCTGTGGGTGGTGGGCCAGGCTGGTACAGGTCCACACCATTAGGAACAGAGTAACAATCTGGCCTCTGGGAATTCAGAAGCACTTGTCCCGAAGGTCTCACAAGCTCAAGAGGCCACTTTCATGCGTGTGGACACCAGTAACCCTGCTTCTGTCTCTCCTCCAGGGTGGGCGGGGCAGCCTGGGCTCCCCTGGGAATCGGACACTCAAGGAGAAGAAGGTCTTCATCAGCCTGGTGGGCTCACGGGGCCTTGGCTGCAGGTGGGTGCAGGCTTGTCCTGGGGCCCAGTCATGGTGGGTAGACCCCAGCAGGCCCTAACACCTCTTCCCTTCATCACTGCTGCTTCTGAGGACACGTGTCCCCCAGTGTTGTGACCTGTCCGCAAGTGATCATACTTCTTGGTGTCTGATTCACCTTTGAGCCTCTCGGCTGCCCTGCACAACCAAAGGGGCAGCTCTAACAGGTTCCGTTTTACAGATAAGGAGATTGAGGCCCAGAAGCAGAGCCATGTTCCTTGGGTGGGCCCTGGAGTCTCTGCAAAAGGACCCTGCCAGCTAGGCATTTCTGTCACAGTTCCCCTGTCACTGATTACCTGTGGTGTTTTTTTAAGAGAGAGCTGTGGAATTCCAAACAGGCATTGGGCCACAAGAGGAGTTCTTGCTCAGTGTACAGTTGCTGCGGCCACTCAGTTTTCAGTTCTGGCCCTGCCCTGCCATGTATGAGCTCTGGAACCTTGGACCAGTAACACAACTACTCTGAGCCTCAGCTCTTCCCTCTACAAATTAGGAAGAATAAAGCCCACACAGGGTTGTTGTGAAGGAAGTAAAGTATTAAGCTTAGTGCCTAGGAGATAGTAAGCAGTTGGCAAATATTAGTTATTATTATTTAAGCTATTCTCATTATTCCCATTAATTCATATTTAATAAATAATTTTATAAGTGATAAAACATCTTTCCTTTCTGGAAGATGACAGCAATATATAAGCCAAATGCATACACAGTTTACAATATAGGGCAACAAGGACTCTGATGGAGCTATATCCTGGGTAGGTCTCCTATCTGTGCCATCTCTAATCTGTTAGTAGGTGACTACATGGGTTTCTGTTCTGCAAAGGATTCTAGGCTATATCCAGCTTGGTGGAAAGAGAGCTGTGATTGATTAGTAATGTCTGCCACAGATCCAGGTGGGGAGAACAGTAAGAGTGCCATCCTTGCTGTAGATGCTTTGGAAGCACTGGAAAGGGGCTAACTAGTTTAATCTTGGGATAGAATACGGATTTTGGTGAAAATCTTGTAGATGAGTTAGTGTTTGAATCATAAAGAATGGACAGGAAAGTTCTAGAAAGAGAAGTAACAGCACATGTGGTATATTGGGTGAGGAGTGGGTAGGGAGAATCACAAGTAGTTTTCTTTGGCTATTGCCTGGGGGAGCAGTGGAAATTAGGCCAGAAGGGAGTCAGAGACAGAGGGCCTTGGGTGACCTCTGTCCTGAACACTGGGCACATAGGCAGAGGGTGACAGGCAGGGTGTGGAAAATTAGCAAATGATGCAGGAGCCAGTCCAGGAGGGTAAAGCCTGACCCACATCTGCCTCCCCCCCAGCATTTCCAGCGGCCCCATCCAGAAACCCGGCATCTTCATCAGCAACGTGAAGCCCGGCTCCCTGTCTGCGGAGGTGGGGTTGGAGGTAGGTCGCCTGAGCTGGCCCCACGGTGGCAGGGACAGCCTGTGCCACAGTGATGGAAGCTCATGCCTTCCCACATAGCCTGCTCTCGGCCACCACTGGCTAATGATTCTGCTCCACAGCCCAGTGGAAGGCTCCACAGAGAGGTGACATGCGATCCCCTCTACAGTCTCCCCAGCTCTGATAGTCACTGGTCCTGAGCTTAGGAATGCAGTAAGAATCAGAGTTTACATTCTGTGTTCATTTGCGCTGGACATTGGTCTAAGCCCTGTACACTTTACAAGAACTCTGAGGATAATCCCCATTTTACAGATAAACAAACTGAGATCCAGAGAAAGCCTGTGATATTTCCAAAATCATGTTCTGGAATGTGGGGCTGAAATTCAAACCTAGGTCTGATACCAGAGCTGGAACTCTTGGTTTCCTCTTTGGACAAGTTACTTCATGTCTCTGTGCTTTAGTTTACTCGCCTTTAAAATGGGGATACTAGAGTCTTCCTTCTAGGGTTGTATGTATTCAATTAATTAATATGCATGGTAGAACAGTGCCAGGCACACAGTAAGTGGTCAATGCATATTAGCTATTATAACTATTATGATGACAATTCAACACAACCTCTGCTGTATGAGACTCCTGTATCTGTGAACTGGGATTTGTAAAGTAAATGTCATAATTTAGCCAAAGAAATTAGCCTCTAATGGAATAATATTTGATAGCCAATAAGACAGTTATGGAGTGGAGAAGTGCCAGGATGAGCTTGAGGCCCTCCTGGGGCTTCTGTCAGAGCTTTCCAACTGCTCTGCTCATAGGGAAGAGTTGACATGCAGCCCCTTAAAAACCCGAGGTCTAAGCCTGGCTCCCCAGGGGAGCCCTTCCTACAGATGAGCCAGCATAAGGATAACCTAAACACGCTAATCCTTCTGCATTTCTCCACCAGACAGGGGACCAGATCGTCGAAGTCAATGGCATCGACTTCTCCAACCTGGACCACAAGGAGGTGAGATGTGGGGGTCTTCATCTGCTGGCTCACATCATCTCCCCACCCCACTCTCACCCCCACCACCGTGGTGTCTGAGACCTGTGCTCTCCCCCTGGACTCCTCCAGTCTATGGTCAGGCCCCAACCTACTGTCTCCCTGTCCCTGCAGGCCGTGAATGTTCTGAAGAGTAGCCGCAGCCTGACCATCTCCATCGTAGCTGGAGCTGTAAGTCCAGAATGTGGCGGTGGGGCCCACAACCCCTGACCTCCAGACCCAGCCCCTAAAACCAACCCCTGACTTTTGCCACACATTCCCAGGAAGGGCCAAGGGGTTTCCCCTTAAACTCTGACAGCAGAGGGAAAGGGCTTCTGCCCAGCAAGGCGTTTGGGCCAGGGACCACTGGAGTCTCAGTCCTGACACTGAGGGGCACAGCACTGAAAAAACAGCCTGCACCTTGGCTCCCAAGGCTGTGGCAGTAGATGTGCAGGTTCCTCAGGGGGCTGAGCAAAGGGTCTCTTCTTTCCCCACGAGGGCCGAGAGCTGTTCATGACTGACAGGGAGCGGCTGGCAGAGGTGCGCCAGCGGGAACTGCAGCGGCAGGAGCTCCTGATGCAGAAGCGACTGGCCATGGAGTCCAACAAGATCCTCCAAGAGCAGCAGGAGATGGAGCGCCAGTGAGTGGCAGCCCGGGGTCCTGCCCACCCTCCACAGCCCCGCCCACCCTGCCTCCAGGCCTGTCCTCATACCAGATGGGTTCAGTGGTAGTCAGCAGTATCCATCCTCTGCCTTGGACCTCAGGGCTTCTCCTTCCTTGCTAAGGAGAGCCCCCTGATTTCCAGACTATGGAAGATGAGGCTACTACCAGCAGAACTAACATGTTTAACCTACAAAGTGGTTGGTGCTGACTAGGGCCTTGCTTATGTTCCTTAACTTAATCCCCACAGTAGCCCTGGGAGATAGATGGTTTTCTTACAGATGAGGTGGCTGAGGCTCAGGTGAAGCCACTTGTGTCCAAAGTCACATGTGGTCAATCTGGCTTAAGAACCTGGCAGTCCCCACTCGGCCACTCACCTGTGGTGCTTCTCCCCACCCCCAACACACACAAGGTGGTTAGGTGGTTGAGATGATGAACGGAACAATTCATAAATCAAAAACTACTTGGTAACTATCTAGAAGAGGAAGGAGAGAGGGTGTCCCCACCTTCTCACCAAAGAATTAGCCTGGAGAGTCACACCTGCTAGCAGCCCCTGCTTTGTCCAGCGTCTGGCTAGGCCCTCCTCTGGGAGGACCCTCTCTCAATCCAGGCCCTGCCTGGTCACTTCATCTGAGAGTTTGAAGGGGTGCATGGAGTGCAGCCCTCATGTGAACCTGCCACTTGCTTCTGTGGCACAGAATCTCTGCCCAGCTATACCAGATAGAACCACCCAGGAGCACAGGGTCCAGAGTCTGTCGGGCATCTTCCTTGGCAACCAAAGTTGGTACCCGCGTCCTTGGAAGGGAGTCTAGAGGAAACATTTAAAACTTTTCTCAAATCAGGGATTAGTTACAAGGAAAAGTTAACTTCTCTTGCATGAACTCAAACATGCCATCCTGCATTTATTTCAGAAGGAGAAAGGAGATTGCCCAGAAGGCAGCAGAGGAAAATGAAAGATACCGGAAGGAGATGGAACAGTAAGTACCTGGGATCCATGTGTGTCTGCATGCACGTGTCTGTGCGTGGACACCAGTGTGCTCTCAGGTGTGTGGCCAGCCAGAGGCCACCTCTAGACCCAGCTTCCCTGGCCCTCTTGTCCCCTGGTGGACCCTCCTGTATGTGTGGCCATTCCACACTCCTAGTAAAACCCACCAGCCACTCTCCAGGCTAATTATTTGGTGGGAAGGTAGGGACACACTCTCTCCTTCCTTTTCTAGAGCAGAGTCTTATATAATTGCCAAGGAGGTGTCCACACTCAGAGGCTGTCTTCCCCACCACCCTGGAGCCCTGGGACCTCTCTCTGGGCTGGTTGGGAATCTCAGGTTGGCAGGAGGTGGACCTGCAGAGGTTCTGTCTCTAATCAAAGGCATGGGGTCTCATTTCAGGATTGTGGAGGAAGAAGAAAAGTTTAAGAAGCAGTGGGAAGAAGACTGGGGATCAAAGGAACAGCTCCTCTTACCTAAAACCATCACAGCCGAGGTGCACCCGGTACCCCTTCGCAAACCAAAGTGTATGTACAATGTGCTGGGGCAGGGTGTCCCTCTAGGGCCCAGGGCTAAAGGGACTAAACAGAAATGCAGGTCTCTCTCCACTTGCCACCGCCTCTCCAGGTGAATGGCCCCTGGCTCACTCTCAGCTACAATTCCTTCATTGGAGGTGCACCCATGTGTCAGGGGCCGTCCTCCAGGGCCTGGGGTGGGAGGGATCTGTCCGCTCTCTTCATTCAGGAGCCTGCTCCACACACCAGCTCACAGGCTCTCCCCTACAACACAGTTGCACACAGGCTACTGGGCAGCTTCAGACAGAACAGAGGGCTGAGCAAAAGTGGGACTGGCTTGTGTGATTAGAACCTTCCTACCTGGTTCTGATCTGGGACTGGGGAGACGTCAGCAGCAAGAAAGAAAGGAAGGAGTTCTGGTGGTCCCAGGTTGATGGGCAACTGAGGCCAGAGCTAGCCTGAAGCACCCCTATCGCTGACATCCCTGCACACAGGCAGCTGTCAGGCCACTCCAGGGGTGGAGCAGGGAGAGGACCGTGACACCAGCTGTGGTCTGGTGGCTTTGCCATGCAGGGGCCTCAGCTCCAGCTATCCTGACCATCTCCTCTTCAGTGGCCCAGCATTCCTACTACCTGTATCAGTCCAGGCCTCCACAAGTGTCTCCCATTCCCCAAGGCCCAGACTTTTGGAACCCCTGATGGGAGCGAATCCGGATCCAAGAATCACAGTTCCTCATCTCTGCTGTGTGGCAGCCACATGGGGTGCTGTGATGGGCTCTAGATAACTCTGTCCCAACTTTGGATCATAGTCGAGCCCTAAAGGGGCATCAGTTTACCAAGAGAGGCCACTTGGACCACAGTGGAGGGGCAGAATGTCTGGCTGCTTCCATTTCACCCTTCCCCGGGGCAGGGCAGACAGCTCTCAGCACATTCCTTCCTGGCAGCAGAGCCCAGTGTCATCTCGTGGTCCTCTAGAGGGACAAAGCATGCTCTCATGGCCTCCCCTGTGACATTCGGTATTCACAGAAGACGTGGCCCGAGCTAAATTCCTGATGAATAATCTGTGTTTTATAAGGGCAGTTAATTTGCTCTTATGAGTGAAATAGGAGTTTCAGAAGGAGAGAAATCGATTTTAATTGCTTCTCATGAAAGTAACCCGAGTCCATTTAGTACCTTCCTAGAAATTGGGTCTTGGCTCCACAGCAAGCGCACCCTCTCGGGAACTATGGAAAATAAGAACCCTTTCGCTAGCTAGCTATTTACTTAGTGCTTTTTTAACCAAATCAAGTTTGTTGAATAAAAAGAACAAGAATTTTGCCTTTGCTCAAGATACCTGTACGCTAAGGCAGGGGCACAAAGTGCAGGATTAATGGCCCTAGTCTGCCAGCCCGCCTGGGGCATCTGCCACAGCCATCCATCTCCATGTGCTCCACCATTTAATCCTAACTTGCAGATAAATCCGGAGAGGGAGCGGGGCTCTGGTGCAGCTCAGTGCTCACCTCTCCTTGTTCCCGGGCTGGAAAGGTCAAGGCTGTGTTGGGCCAGCAGGACCTCACTGGCCAGCTGCTCCTCTGCAACCAACCACCAACCCCAGGACCCATTAGCCAGCAGGGTTAGACTTGACCCAGGTTTCTGGGCCTGCATGCGGTGCACCCTGCATTTTTTAACAAACAGGGAAGAGTGTGGAGCATCTCTAGCCTTGAACATGAGGCCCCTCAGCCTAGGGACGTGGTAGGAACTAAATGTTCCCCCCACAAGCTGCCCTAGGGGGTTCTGAAAATTGCTAAAGCCCACCTACCTATGGTAAACCAGCAGCACCCCAACATTCTGCCAAACCCTCAGAGCTGGGATGAGCTATCACAGAGGTCCCTAAAAGATCCTTCCTTAGCCAAGGCAGCAGTGCAAGGGTTGGGGGGATGGTGACTTTTTTAAGGACCCCACAGCTACAAGGGGTCTCAGGAGAGGAGGAGGTTTAAAAGGAGAGATCTCCAGTCTTCTCTCTCTAGAGAACCCGATAAATTTATCTCTCCACTCCATAATAGACCCATGGTTTGTAAGTTGAGTTTTTTCCCCCCACTAAACTATTAAGGCATCCTTTGTGTTCCTATTATTTTATTAAGCAGTCTTCTTGTTGGCAAGGGGACTTTGGTGTTCCATTGTTGAGTAAATGTAATTTGAGCCAAAGACAAAGAACCTTAACATATGGCCTTTTCATAAGCCCATGGGCAAGGAAGGCTTTTAAAATATTAAAAAGCAGCTCATAAGCAGGCTCCTGAGCTACCTTCTAGGGTCCCAGGGAGGCCAGAATCCAGGCTGAAAATAACTAGAATGGATGATTTCCGATTCTCTTCACATGACGTCAAAATTGCTGTTTTCCTAACTATGTGTGGCCCATTTACCTTTGGGTTCACCCTACTCCTCAGGACGCCCAACCACCATCTGCTGCCCACACAGCACAGACATCCCCCCGGGGACCCAGAGCCCCAAGACAAAGCTGGTGGGAAGAAGGCAGAGAATCAATTCTCCCTGGGCAAGCCCATGCCCTCAGCGTGTATCATTCTCAGATATCCCCGTCTTCCTGCTTTCAACCCCACGCCTGCAGATCTCACTGCTGTCAGATCAGAGGCTATTATTATTATTATTATTATTATTATTATTATTATTATTATATTATCATCATCATTATTAATTTATTTGCAGTACTGGGGATGGGACCCAGGGGCATTCTACCTCCAAGCTACATTCCCAGCCCTATTTTTTTATTCTTTATTTTGAAACAGGTTCTCACTAAGTTGCAGAGAGCCTCACTAAGTAGCTGAGGCTGACCATAAACCTCTGATCCTCCTGTCTCAGCTTCCCAAGTACTGGGATTACAAGCGTGCACCACCACACCCGGCTAGAGGCCCCATTATAGTTTGCCCATTTTGTGGAGACAGAAACTAAAGCTACCAAGGTTGAAAGCACTGCATGCACCAGCCAGAGCAAGATACCTTTGCTGTGGACTCCTGAGTACTGCCCTGCCCCTACTTCCGCAACTTCCCTAGAGGAAGCCGGTCATAGGTCCCCAGGCTCCTGGGAAGCCCTTCTGGCCTCTCAGCCTCCCAAGTCCTCCTGGTTCACCAGCTGCCTCCTCTGTTTCCCTAGTAGATGATCAGGGAGTGGAGACCGAGCTTGAACCCGCAGACGACCTGGATGCAGGCACGGAGGAGCAGGGAGAGCAGGTGCGCGCCCCGCTTCGCTCCCTGGCCTGGCTGCCCTGCTTGCTCTGCCTGCCACCTCCTGAAGCAGCACAAGCACCCGGCTCCTGGGGGCTGGCTCAGGGTGGGGGACACTGAAGTTAAGGGCAGGATTCATGGACAGGCTGCTATATCAGCGAGTGTGCACCAGTACAACAAAACCACTGGTACAGATATTTGAATACTGCCCAAGCCCAAGTCCCCCTCTGCAGCCCTGGCCTCTCCCCGGGGACTCCCTATGGCCATTCCAGATCCAGCACTAAGGAAGTACTGTTGGGTCCTGCAGGGGGCTTTCTGCAGCCTATCCTAACACCTTCTGAGGTGGTCCAGGGTGAGTGATTATTTAAGTCTTCACTCCCACCCCAGAGAACTCAGGATATTGGACTGTCATCTGGAGAAGGAAGGGGGCTGAGTCCTGCTTATCTCGCTTGGGTGGGGGATATGCTTCTCTGGAGACACACCTACCTCCTGCCCATTACAGCCCGAGCCGGCTTCAGAGAGCTGACCTTGCTACTGCCTCTCTCGAGATGCTGGAGGCAGAGGACTTGGCCTGCACTGTGAGACAAGACAGTTCTGTTCTGTCTGACAGCAGTTCTAGGCAGACACCCAGGCTGTCTTTTGTCTCGAGCCATCTCTTGGATGGAGAGACCAGGCATCTGTTTGGAGAGGGCCTCTTCTCTTTCAACGGGGCTTTGTTTGGAGACTGTATTTGTACTTGTATTTGTATTTGTATTTGGAGAGGGAGAAGCCAAATTTGGAAAAGCTCATCCTTCCACAATGAGTTTTCTTACTGATTTTCTGGCATTGATTTCTGAAGCCAGTGTCTGGGGAGAGGCATTTGAGTGATCCAGGGCCTGGGAATCAGGGCTTCTCTCAGGTGGTCTTGAGCCAGCTTTGCCCCAGGCGAGGCCAAGTAAGTGGAGAGTCGGACTTAGGGTGTGGTTCTGCTAATAGATCTGCCAGTGCCTCTTTTCATCTCTCGAAGCCACGTGTTCCCTGGGAACCCAGTTTCCCACTGCAGCCCATGGACGCCCTGGCTCAGCTGAATTGTGCCTCACCGTTCTGTTCTCTGTGTTCTTATAGCCTTTGGGTGGTTTTACCGTTACGATGGCAAATTCCCAACCATCCGGAAGGTAGGACAGGACTGTATGCTGTGCTGGTTTGCTGCTGGGTTTGCTGTGGGGTTTTTGGTCTTTTCCAAACATTTCCTTTCCTGTCAACTCTGAACACTGTGATCTGACCCGTCTACTTGGAAGACTGACCTCATCTCCACCCCTCTCAAGGTGATGTCAAATGGCAGCAGCCATTGCAGAGGCATCCCAGGGGAGGGGAGCAGGTATCCTGGCATGGGATCTTCCCGAGGACCATCAGGCTCCATGTGGATCCACACCAGTGGCCATGAACAGAGGGCAGAGGCAGGAGGTGTCTGCTTTGTTCTGTCAAGTAGAACCAGAGGCCATGACCAGGAGCCTGGGGTCAGACAGAGTGAAACCCCAGGGCAGGTGTACCCAGAGCAGGTCACGACGCCCACTGTGCCAATGCAGACTGGCTGTCAAAGCCAGGCATTTGCCACCTCAGGTTGTGACAGGAGGCCACGCCAATCCCAGTTCTTTCTTGGAACTATCTCAGCATTTGCCCAGGAGTTTGCATTTTTCCAGTCTCTGGGGCCTTTAATTTTCTATCTAAATTTTATTACAACCTCGCCAGGCCCCATAAAACTCTCTTGTCTTTTGTCTTTCTAAATCACGTTGACATTTGATTATGAAAATGCCACTGTTAATATCTGCAGATTGGACAGTTAAGAGCTTGGTATTTGGAAATCAGACTATTAACATAAATCTGAGTGAACTAAATTGGATGTTATCACTCAACCAGCTCTTGCTGGCAAAAAGTCAGTCCCCCAGAAACCAAAGCACTAGCTGCTGGTTGATTTCAATTATCCCTATCTTCTCCCTGCCTATAACATGGGAATATTATGTTTCCAGATGTGCCTGGAAAATCTACCCTCTTTCTCTAGCACATTCCCATTAAAACAACAAATGGCTATATTAGTCCTGACACAGGTGAATGTCTTCCCCTAGGAGCACAGAACCTGAATTACACAGCAATGAATAAATTTAGAACAGAGCTCCTTGGGGATTTCTTCCCATACCGTCATGGTCTCAGAAAGCACTCAGTCTCAAAAGACTATCCTCTACTTGGGAAGCTGAGACAGTAGACTTGCAGGTTTGAGGCCAGCCTCAGCAACTTAGCAAGACCCTATTTCAAAATAAAAAATAAGCCGAGAGTGGGATTACGCTTGTAATCCCAGCATTTGGGAGGCTGAGACAGGAGGATCCAGGTTTTCGGTCAGCCTCCGCAACTTAGTGAGACCCTGTTTCAAAATAAAAAGAATAAAAATATAGAGCTAGGGCTGTAGCTCAGAGGTAGAATGCCCCCAGGTTCCATCCCCAGGACCACAAAAATAAATAAATAAAAAGGGCTGAGGGTGTAGCTCAGAGGTAGAGTATCTCTGGGCTCAATTCCCAGTACCAAACAACAACAACAACAAAGAAGACTATATTCTTCATTTTACAGACTGACTCCATGGCTTAGGGTGTCTCATTGAGTTAGATTTCTAATTCTTCTCTACATACTGTCTCTTAGAACTCAACTAGAGAGGGCAAAGCATACACACACGCAAACATGCATGAGATTTTATTAGAAAAAATAATAAAGGGAGACAGATAGGTGGAATCTTTTCCACGCACTAATAACTATGCAAATGTAAAAGAGCTGGAACCTGCTGCACACACCAGTCACAAGGCACGCCACTTCAAAGTTGCCATTGGCCAAAGGACAGGGCTGGTATCCCCCTATTCATCATTTCAGAAACAGCTGGTATTTGGGTTTTCATTTTAATTTCCAAAAGAGAGAACAATTGCTCCTAGGTAGAAGCAAGAGCATATCACCCCATCTGCCTCTCCTCTAAAGCTGGACTAAAAGGAATATTTGCCATGAATTTAGCTGACAACTAAAAGGACAACAACGTATTCATGTGCCTCTTATGGGCTAAAAAAAAAAATCCATTGGCATTTTGTCTAGAGCATGGGAGTTGCTTTGTCTTTCAGCAGCTCAAAACCTGAATCCCCATGTAATACAAAGGGTACCTGTGGCCATGGTTGTCAATGCATAAAATCCCCCTTATCTGAAAGGTTTAACATCTTTTGGTCCTATCAGCCGTAAGACCCTCTAGGGCTCAAGGCCTCTAGCCTGTGGCCCCACAAAGTCCATGCAAGGACCTGAAGGGTTCTTGGTTCTGGCTAAGCCCTTTCACCAGAACTGCTGGAGTAAATCACACAGAGAAGCCCTACCTGCAAGACCCCACAGTCTGACAGGGGAGATAGACTCACCGAGGATGTAGTTACCTGTCTGGGGGCTAGCAGGAGACCCAGGGACAATGCTATGGGGCAACTCACCCTTCTGCTACTTCATTGAGGATGAGACAGAAACTGGTTTACTGTCAGCCTGCTCTACCTAGGAGCTGTGGCTTTAAAACCTTAGCACTGATGTTTGTTTTTTGTTGTTGTTGTTTTACCTATCATGGTGGCCCCTGTGGGAAGCCAGGCCCTTATTCTAGCAAGCTGCTATTAGGCAAAATGTTTCTGGCTCCTCTTGGGGAATTACTGTCTGAACCTATAACATGATGGCAGGGATTCATTTGTCAGCTGAGCTAAGACTCTAGTGAACAGGTGGGCAAGGGAACTAAGCAGGAGTCTGAAGCAAGGAGAACCATTTTCTCCAGAGGCTCACAGACTCTGCATGGAGGAGGGGTTTGCTTTTGGAAGGGAGATAGGATGAGTGTGCAGAGGTCCATGGTGACCTGCTGTCCCTCCAGCTGTGAATGAAAGTTGTGTGTCTATTGCTGGGAAATGCTGAGATGATTCAGGAAACCCAAGAGCAGACCCTGGAAGACTTGTTAGAGGCGGGAGTGAGCTCAATGAATAGGAGTGTTTCCATCTTGTCCCAGAAACTGCCCTGAGTGCTGACTCTCTCTCTCTGCATCCCCTCTCCTGAGTGCTAGCTCTGTGCTCCACACTGTATGCAATGGGGGCTGGTCCTCCCTCCTGCCGTGTTCCCTCACCCCTACCTCATCAGGGCACAGTAGAAAAACTGGTCCAAATCCTGGCACCCTCACTCACTAGATGTCTGACATCAGGTAAGAAACTTCACCTCTCAGAGCCTCAGCTGCCTTCATCATGAGAATAGGACAATGCTACCTAGGAAATAATCAGCATAAACCCCTTGGCACATACACAGTCCAGAAATGTTCATCCTCTTCGTCCATATCCTTCAGCTTCTCTGCAACCCAGCTGGAGAAGCAGCCAGAAAAGCAATTCCTACAGGGTCTTTTTGCCCTTCATCTCCCTCCCTAACCCTCTCCAACCCTGTGGCCAGTGAAAAGCAGTTAGGCCCTGTTCCCCATCTGCATCTCCCAGTCCTGTGGTTTCCAGCTAATCTTCAGTTGAAGGGCCCAATTCACTTGGGTTTGGACTCTCCAGGATGGAATAGTCTAGAGCTTATGCATCAGGGCAAGATCCAGTGTCCTTGCTCTGAGCCTGCACCCGCCTCGTCGAGCTCAGGACAGAGGATCTCTACAGTTGAGATTTGCCAGCAATCCTGGATTTCCTCTAGAATCTCCCAGGATGCATCTTTGACATCTGAACATGATCCACCTTTCTCCTCAGGTGCTAGAGAAGGCATGAGCCTGAATACTAGGAAACAAATACGATGCCTTTTATTTGGAAAGCACTTTGAAGTTTACAAAGCCCTTTCATAGATGCTATTTCACTGGCACCGAATGAAAGCCTCAGGGGCAGGGGTAGGTTTTCCCCCCATTTTAGAGTCAAGGCAAATCAGGCTCAGAGAGGTTAAGGAACTTAGCCAAGGTCATACAGCTAGTTAGTGAACTAGTAAGCTAGTTCTTCTGGCTGGCAAAGGAATGTGTATCCCACTTTGCAATGGGTAGCCCTGGCCTGCCTGGCCTAAACCTGAGGTCTGATGCCCAGTGCAGCGGGGCAGAGGTGGGCTGGCGCTCACTATGGAGTGATTGCCTGGTGTTGTCTGAGGACTGGATGCAGTGTTTGCTGTGCTGGGTTGGTGTCAACACTGCCTTGTAACCCTTGTCATATAAACAATGCCACATCTGCTCAGAAAGGGAAAGATAAGAAGAAAGCCAAATATGACAGTCTTCAGGAGCTGAGAAAGAATAAGAAGGAACTTGAGTTTGAGCAAAAGCTTTACAAAGAGAAAGAGGAAATGCTGGAGAAGGAAAAGCAACTAAAGATCAACCGGCTGGCCCAGGAGGTACGTGTGATGTTCACAGGCTGGCCGAGCATCCATGGGATACAATTTAGTTATCCCCCATCATGCTGTCAGGAAGCCAGCTGCACTTGTTGAGCCCTTCCTCCCTCCTCCCCCTCCATCACCTGCCCAGCATTGTCTGAGATTAGCTCCTGGATTAGGTGCATATTTGAGATTGTGACTAGCCTTCTGGCTTAGGATATGGGTCTAGGGACTGAAGGTCTCCGGCTAGTCATTGACACATCTAGCTAGAAATTTGAGTTTGTCTTCTTTTCTCTACCCTACCAGAGTGTAAGTCTAAGGTTAGGCCTCTCCATCATAGGTGTGGCAATGAGGCTGGTCTCTCTGCTTAGGGTCTAAGGCTAACCCCTTTGTGCAGATGGTAAGTCTAAGGATATCCCCAGTTGTTCAATCTATGAATCTAAGGCTATTTCCATCAACATTCGGTGGTTTGAGGCTAAACCTGTTTAACTTTGAACTTTATCTAAGGCTATCCCCCTGCCAGACATATCAAAAGCACTTGTATACCATGAGCAAGTCCTATTTCCTAGGTGAGATATCGGCCTTAGCTCCATGGATGCAAAAGATATTATTCCTTCTGCTTCTCTTTAAGGCTTCTGTGAATCAGAATGCCAAGATGATTAGATTATAAAACCAGAGAAGTCCTGGAAAATGTGAAGTGCATTAAGTCTGGCATTAGGAATAAATTAGCTACAAAATTAAAAATGAGATGGAACTGTGTGCTTCTGAGGACAAGAAAGCCTGGAGGGGGGAAAAAGAGTAAAGTTAAACTCTTGGAATGTGCAGGGAGGCTACAAAG